>ONZH01031239.1:0-27510 GCA_900303285.1 Rhinella marina
CAAGTCAATGGGGACGATCCGTTTGGTGGAACACTTGTAAACGGATCCGTCCTCCATTGACTTTCAATAGAGTTATTCCGGATCCGTTTAAAGCTAATAAACCGGATCCGGAATTACGGATCCACAAGGTTGTATTACTCAGTACGGATCCGGGGGTACCTTCACCCGCCGGATCCGTACTAACGCTAGTGTGGAAGCAGCTTTAAATAGATTTATTCAACTGAAACAATAACAACATTACAGCATAAGTTATTTGCTTAAACAAACATCCACTTTCTTGTCTGCTGCCCCTCCTCCTCACACTTAGATCACATTCTTCTTGTGTTGCTGTGCAGATATTCCACTCCAAACAATCAGAAACATATTGTCTAACTTCTTGGCTTGGCACTGAAGTAAAGCGAGCGTCTGTGATTAGGAGAGAAACTGCCACTAATCATACAGAAACCTCTGGAAGAGCATGGCATTGTGAATGTTACACATATACAGCCTTTATTCTACTGAGTTAAACAACTCAGCTTTATCTCATGATGGAAGAACCTTTGGATGGTAAAATATTTTCCTCAAAAAGCAGTTTATTGAAAAAATCCCGATTTAAATTCGATTTAAATAAAAAAAATCCGATTTTGATTTTTTAAAAAAAACATTGATTTTATCCACCCTGCTTATACTATATACAGTGATAGCAGGGGTTCTAGTAGTAATAGATAATCAGTCTCACCTCTCTGTGTCTCTCCTGTCCTTATATATATACAGTGATAAGCAGGGTGTTCTAGTAGTAATAGATAATCAGTTTCACCTTTTTTTTGATAAGCAGGGTTCTAGTAATAGATAATCAGTTTCTCACCTCTCCTGTGTTCTCTCCTGTCCTTATACTATATACAGTGATAAGCAGGGTTCTAGTGGAATAGATAATCAGTTCTCACCTCTCCTGTGTTCTCTCCTGTCCTTATACTATACAGTGATAAGCAGGGTGTTCTAGTGGTGATAGATAATCAGTTCTCACCTCTCTCCTGTGCTTCTCTCCTGTCCTATACTATATACAGTGATAAGCAGGATGTTCTATGTGGTGATCAGATAATTCAGTTCTCACCTCTTCCTGGTGTTTTCGCTCCTGTCCTTATATACTATAAACAAGTGATAAGCAGGGTGTCTAGTGGTGATAGATTAATAAGTTCCCACCTCTCCTGTGTTCTGGCTCCCTGTCCTTTATACTATAAACAGCTGATGAAGCAGGGTGTTCTAGTGGTGATAGATAATCAGTTCTCAACCTCTCCTGTGTTCTCTCTGTCCTTATACTATATACAGTGATAAGCAGGATGTTCTAGTGGTGATAGATAATCAGTTCTCACCTCTCCTGTGTTCTCTCCTGTCCTTATACTATATACAGTGATAAGCAGGGTGTTCTAGTGATGATAGATAATCAGTTCTCACTTCTCCTGTGTTCTCTCCTGTCCTTATACTATATACAGTGATAAGCAGGATGTTCTAGTGGTGATAGATAATCAGTTCTCACCTGTCCTGTGTTCTCTCCTGTCATTATACGATACACAGTGATAAACAGGGTGTTCTAGTGGTGATAGATAATCAGTTCTCCCCTATCCCTTATATCAGGTATCTTCTTGCCGCTCCAAGTCTGTAGTTACAATGCCTGAAACTGTGCTACACATGCAGAAGACCAGAAGAGAAAGGTTTACACTGGACATGCCTGCAGTCATGTCTAGTCACATGTAATGCAAAGGGAGCAAGTCACTGCTGCGGCTTGTGATTGGCTTCAGCAGTCACACATCTCCCCGTTAACGGATGTTGATATCGGTGCAGAGCGGAGCTGAAGGGCTGGTCTGGGAGCCACATAGAGTGAGTCCAATGACCGGGACAACATGAGTACCATCACCACTGCAGTTTAGCCACGTTTGGAGGTCTGATTTAGTCTCGGATAACCCCTTTAAAGGTGATATCTGTGAATAGCTAACTTTTACAGGTGCCCACAGCATGCCTCTGCTCTGGAAGATTTCTTACCGTTGTTACGTGTATAACAGGTTTTTCAGTTATTACGTACATACTGCATTTCATATTTACTTCCAGGAATTTAGAAAATGTCAGGAATTTCAGAAATTTTAGCCTGATTACTGACATGGTGAGAAAAAGCTCAAAGTCACCATTTTACTACTGGAAATGTATTACTACTTACCTACCATTTATGAAGCTGGAGTAAGAAATATGGCTTAGTAACTCCACAGCCCTGAGTAACACACAGCATGTGCTAGCATCCGGATGGGAACATCGCTCATGTCAACAATGTGTTCATGTCCAATATAATTAAGAATCTTGGACGAGATCTGCATTACTCTGAAATAGCAAAAAATCACATTACAGTCATCACTTTCTCTTCTGCCGCTGGTTCAGTCCTCCTACGGCTGCATGTTCAAAATGCTGCCGGCATGTGCTGGTATATGTCACATGACCGCTGCAGCCAATCTGTCTAATGTTGAAGACAGTGATTGGCTGCAGCAGTGACCATGTACCGAACGTTGCAGTCTGTCGGTATGGAAACTGCCCTTGTCAGCTGTTTTTATCCAACTGTGGAAACTAAAGTGGAAACTACACAATTGCCCCATCCATTGTGTAGTAGTCGTGGTGGGGTACTACAGCTCCCATGCAGGAGAACATTCCACCCCCGTCATCAGATGACCATGAACAGTCATTAAGGGGTTGGCTCATCTGTGACATTGGTGGCATACATGCCTTCCATATCAGAGAGGTGTGACTCACAGTGAAGGAGAGCACACCATGCATGCGCGGCCATTGGAGTTCTGAAAATAGTAAACTAATCTCACATAGTGGTAATGGGTTTCCACCCGTGAATCGGCAGAAATCCCACCCGAAGCCGCCAAGTAGCCCTAATCTTCTAATGTCTGCGTTGAGTTTTTTTCCCTGCACTAACGAAATGTTCATATCGACAGTTTCACCCGCAGAAAACTGCAGCAGGTCAAACGATGTGTACGCCATGCTCGGAGACAATGTGACTCTGCCGATATCTGTGGTGGAGACAAAACGAATAAAAAAAATTGCATGGGTCAATTCACAAGCCGTTAAATTTGCCACGTCCTATCCGGATGGTTCCATCGAAATCGGGGTCAGGTCTTACGCCGAAAGATTAACATCCACTGACGGCTCTTTGATTATCAAAGCCCTGAATAAGGAAGATAGCAGGACCATCACGGCGACAATTTACTTATTGGATGGAGAGGACTGCTCACAGACGTATCGCCTCAATGTCGCAGGTGAAAACAAGGTTGTATTTATTAACCCCTTGAACACTGGGCCTAAATGATGACAATTTTGTCTGTTTTTTGTTATTTATGCCTGCCTTAAAGGGGTTGTCCCACAAAAAATATTCTACAGTTTTCAAACCAGCACCTGGATCTGAATACTTTTGTAATTGCATGTCATTAAACATTTTGTACAGCTACTGAGTTATTCAGTAAAATGTATCTGTATAGTGCCATTTAATTTCTTATTTCTTTGACCTACTCACTGAGCAGGCTGCATACGCTCAGTTTCAACTTTTAACTGCCTCCTGAGCTGTGATAGGAAGAGCTGAGACACGCCCTCTGAGCTGTGATAGGGAGAGCTGAGACACGCCCCCTGAGCTGTGGTAGGAAGAGCTGAGACACGCCTCCTGAGCTGTGATAGGGAGAGCTGAGACACGCCCCCTTAGCTCAAGTAGATAAGACACTCCCTGAGCTGTCATCATGATATAAATCTAGCAGAGCAATGAATGTGGAGATCTCTGGATCCATGTGAGGTACAGGGCTGGTTCTAGCTTTATTAGAAAGAGGTTGTCATGTACTATATGATATCTGATTTTCATTTTTTATATTATTCATGGGAGAACCCCTTTAAGTTCTAACTTTCTTTGGTGACTTTAATTTGTTTGAAGCTGGCAGGTGTTTGTGTTTTTATGTTTAGTTTTTAACCCGGAAGTTTTTTTTAATTTTTGAGTTTTAATTTTTCTTCCCTATCTTCCATGAGCCATAACTTTTTTTTATTTCTCAGTTCACGTAGCTGTATGAGGGCTTATTTTTTGCGGGACATGGCATACAATGTAGTGGGAAGCGGTAAAAAATAATTTCAAATGGGGTGGAATTGGGAAAAAAATGCAATTCCTCCACCGTTTTACAGGTTTTGTTCCCAGGGCATTCCGTTTGCGGCAAAACTGACCCAAGCCCTTCATTCTCTGGGTCGGTTTAATAACCACAATATCCCAGATTTATAGGGTTTTTATGTCTAAATAGTGTAAAAATAAATTTAAACTTTGAAAAAAAAATTATAATTTTTTACATTGTCATATTCTGACCCCATAACTTTTTTTTATAGTTATATCTACTGAGCTGTATAGGGGCTCATTTTTTTGCAGGACATTGATACCATGGGAGTGTGTGTGACTTTTTGATCACATTTTATGACATTTTTGGGGGGGTGCAATGAAAAAATGGCAAATTGGCCATTTTTACCTTTTTTTCTGTTACGCCATTCGCCGTATTGGAAAAATATTTTTATGTTTTAATTTTATAGTTTAATAGTTTTCAGTCACGGTAATACCCATGATGTTTATATTTTTTGTTATTTATGTATTTTTTTATTATACGGAAGGTGGAGTGATTTAAACTTTTATAATTTTTATTTTCTATATATTTTTAACTGCTTTTTTTTACCTTTTTGTAATGATTTTGAAGCTCGTATTTGAAAGTACAAAATCCATGTATTATTTTTTTTTTGAGTTCTGTACAATTATTGATTTTTAAAATCCATTTATTACTGACCATTGCTCATTTCTTATGTTTACCTTAAAAGAATTGCAGTTTCAATGCCCTCAGCTTCTTCAGTGAGGCTAAGTGTATTGAAATCAATTACTGGCATCCCCACTGGCCGCAGAGGATGCCAGTAAGAAGCCTGGAAGCGCGAGCTTCCATTTTTTTCACCCTTTAGATAGCGTGATCTCACTTGATCATGGCATCTAAAGGCTTTAATTACCGCAATCAACATTATTGTCAGTTGCAGTGATTAGCCGCAGGTCTCTGCTGTTTGAGACTGCGGAGAACCAGAGGCCACAACGGCTGCTGCACGTGCGAGTGGGCGCCATGTTTGCCTATCGCTCCAGCGAAAAGGTTAAGGTAGATGTAAGGGTCCTTTTCTGTTGCGAGTGGCGATATAACTAGTCAGTTGGGGTTCGTTTATGTGGAGCAGTTAATGTGACTGTACGTGATTGATGTAGTTGTTTATTTGCAGTTTTATATTTATTTAACCGAGGCGGTGTACTGCCGACAAATAATGCACCATACAGCTGCAACTGGTAACTCCGATCCTGGCCATTTAACTAATGACAGTCTGTGACACTCCCATCACACCTCCCCAATGCATTAGGGTCATCATGGCAACCCATACCTGAAGAAGGCCACTGGGTCCACCATATTTGTTCACCTATTAGGTCCTGCCATAATATACTGCAGTGCAGAAATATTGCATTATATCAGCTTGAATGTTCAAGTCTCGTAAAGGGTTTCTTTTGGAAATAATTTAAAATGGCCTGTCCTAGAATGTGAGCAGGTTATGTGGCAAAAGGGGGAGAGACGCTCATAGGGTAATACGTTTTCCTCAGTTAGGGCCCTTTCACACGACCATATGCCCTCCGAGACATACGGTCTGTGAGCGGGCCATATGTCCCGAAGCGGCATCGATCATGCGCGTAGGGAGCACACAGCATCATTGATGACAATGATGCTGTGCATGTCGGGCCGCCCGTGGAACTATTGTCCCGCACTCATATGATTTTATAAGTGCGGGACAATAGCCCCGCAAGTGGCCCGGCGTGCACAGCATCATTGTAATCAATGATGCTGTGTGATCCCTTGCGCACGATCGATGCCGCTTCGGAACATATGGCCCACTGACGGACCGTATGTCTCGGAGGGCATTCGGACGTGTGAAAGGGCCATTAGTTAAAAGGTGAAAAATAGCAGTTATGCTCACTTTTTGCTGTTGTGCAACCATAGGCACAATACTAGTGAAGGTATGTGAAAGATGGTGGTCAGTGCTGCCGGTATCGTTTAGTCCTCACTAGTGGAGTTGCCAATCCTCCAGAGGCATTATACCACCTGTGTCTATTATACCTCATACCTCACATATCAGTACACTGCTGTATATACTATATATCTGTACATACTGTATCTGTTATGGGGGATCTGTGGAAGACACACTGTTATCAGGGATCTGTGGAGGACACTGTTATCAGGGATCTGTGGAGGACACTGTTATCAGGGATCTGTGGAGGACACACTGTTATCAGGGATCTGTGGAGGACACACTGTTATCAGGGATCTGTGGAGGACACACTGTTATCGGGGATCTGTGGAGGACACACTGTTATCGGGGATCTGTGGAGGACACACTGTTATCGGGGATCTGTGGAGGACACACTGTTATCGGGGATCTGTGGAGGACACACTGTTATCGGGGATCTGTGGAGGACACTGTTATCAGGGATCTGTGGAGGACACACTGTTATCGGGGATCTGTGAAGGACACACTGTTATCGGGGATCTGTGGAAGAGACTGTTATCAGGGATCTGTGGAGGACACACTGTTATCGGGGATCTGTGGAGGACACTGCTATCAGGGATCTGTGGAAGACACACTGTTATGGGGGATCTGTGGATTACTCTTATGGGGTTGTACACACTGCGTCTATTATACCTCGTACCTCACATATCAGTAGACTGCTGTATATACTATATATCTGTATACACTGCATATATTATACCTCATACCTCACATATCAGTACACTGCTGTATATACTATAATTCTGTACACACTGCACCTATTATACCTCATAGCTCACATATCAGTACACTGCTGTATATACTATATATCTGTACACACTGCATCTATTATACCTCATACCTCACATATCAGTACACTGCTGTATATACTATATATCTGTACACACTGCATCTATTATACCTCACATATCAATACACTGCTGTATATACTGTGTACCTGTACACACTGCATCTATTATACCTCACATATCAATACACTGCTGTATATACTGTATATCTGTACACACTGCATCTATAATACCTCATAATCACATAACAGTACACTGCTGTATATACTATATATCTGTACACACTACATCTATTATACCTCATACCTCACATATCAGTACACTGCTGTATATACTATATATATGTACACACTGTATCTATTATACCTCACATATCAATACACTGCTGTATATACTGTATACCTGTACACACTGCATCTATAATATCTCATAATCACATAACAGTGCACTGCTGTATATACTATATATCTGTACACACTGCATCTATTATACCTCATAATCACATAACAGTACACTGCTGTATATACTATATATCTGTACACACTGCATCTATTATACCTCATACCTCACATATCAGTACACTGCTGTATATACTATATATCTGTACACACTGCATCTATTATACCTTGTACCTCACATATCAGTACACTACTGTATATATTATATATCTGTACACACTGCATCTATTATACCTCATACCTCACATATCAGTACAGTGCTGTATATACTATATATCTGTACACACTGCATCTATTATACCTTGTACCTCACATATCAGTACACTGCTGTATATACTATATATCTGTACACACTGCATCTATTATACCTTGTACCTCACATATCAGTACACTGCTGTATATACTATATATCTGTACACGCTGCATCTATTATACCTCACATATCAGTACACTGTTGTATATACTATATATCTGTACACACTGCTTCTATTATACCTCATACTTCACATATCAGTACAGTGCTGTATATACTATATATCTGTATACACTGCATCTATTATACCTCATACCTCACATATCAGTACACTGCTGTATATACTATATATCTGTACTCATTACATCTATTATACCTCTTACCTCATATATCAGTACACTGCTGTATATACTATATATCTGTACACACTACACCTATTATACCGCATACCTCACATATCAGTACACTGCTGTATATATTATATATCTGGACACACTGCATCTATTATACCTCTTACCTCATATATCAGTACACTGCTGTATATACTATATATCTGTACATACTGTATCTATTATATCTCATACCTCACATATCAGTACACTGCTGTATATACTATATATCTGTACATACTGTATCTATTATACCTTGTACCTCACATATCAGTACACTGCTGTATATACTATATATCTGTACATACTGTATCTATTATACCTTGTACCTCACATATCAGTACACTGCTGTATATACTTGTACACACTGCATCTATTATACTTCATACCTCACATATCAGAAGGAGTGTTGTAGGTCTGAAACGCGTTGTCACACTATATCTAAATAAAAATAATTCTCTCCAAGCTACTGAGGTCATGTATTTGCGCCAGGAGGTATCAAAATCTGTGGACTCCATTTATCCACATTTCCCTGTCTTGTGAGCAGGCCTGGTTGCCACCACTTGCTGAGTGAGGGAGTGGGCCCTCACTACAGTGCTCTGTCGGTAATGATGTGATCCTGCCTATGATATGCCATCAAGGATGAGCAGCCTGACAGGAAGACTCACCAATATGTGGTATATGTGAGTGCCAAACTGTAGTATGGGCTCAACACCTAGGCAGCTCTGAAAGTGGTGGCGACCAGTCCTGCTCACATTTTAGGACAGGTTGCTGGCAGCCATTGTAAATCATTCCTGGAGAACCTCCTAGTAGCGTTAACCATGCTGATAAACTGATACCCTGATCGTTTCCTTAACTGAGAAAACAACATCTGGTGGGGCCGGCCTGCATCCTCGGAGCTTCAGTTTGTTACACCCCTTCAGCTTCAGTCCCTCCCTCTTCCCCTGGATAGACAGGTAGACATTTCATCTAACCCAGTCTTCTTGCCCCTGCGTCGTATCTCCCGATCTCGGTGTTTGCTCAGTTGATCTCCTGCTGCGCTCCAACTGCGCAATCGCTGAGATCTGTCATCTCATGCCTGCACTGTGTGTCCTGAGATCCACTGAGAAAATGAAGAGTCCGAGAGACATAGTGCAGGGAAGAAGAATGGCCTAGATTTGACGTCTAGCCCTGTCAATCCAGGGGAATGGGGTATTGACTAAAGCTTAAAGGGTGTAACAGTCTGGTGCTCCGAGGGCTCTGGCTGGCCCCTCGGTACTCCAGGAAGGTCATTAGCATATCAGTTTAAAGAGTTTTCTTAGGCTGCGTTCACATCTCCTTTTCGGAGATCCCGCAGCCTGATCTGTTTTTTGTCCAGCCAAAACACAGCATTTATGCCGGAAATGGGTCGGTTCACCACCAGACCTCATTGCAGTCAATGGCAATCCAACAATGAAATAGAGAATCTGGCAGGCTATTCCGGCACAGAACAGAGAGGCAGGCAGGGACGGGAACATGCCTCCCTAGTGTCACCCCGCGATGCTAGGGAGGCTCGTCCCCGTCCCCGCCTGCCATTGGCTACTCTCCCACCCTGACACCAGATATTTTCTTCCGTGCACTTGGATGCTGCAGAAGCTGCAGTGGAGGTGCGGGTACCAGGAACAGCTCGGGCAGCGGGGTAAGTATAAATATACTTTGAGGGGTCCAGCATATGGAGGATATTTTTATAGTATTGGATAACCCCTTTAACATATTGTCCAGACTATACGATGCAAGTTTTTGATGGAGGAAAATAAGAAAAAATGCATGACACTGTTATGGAGGATCTGTGGATGACACTATTATGGGGGAGTATGTGGAGGACACACTGTTATGGGGGATCTGTGGAGGACACACTGTTATGGGGGATCTGTGGAGGACACTGTTATGGGGGAGTATGTGGAGGACAAACTGTTATGGGGGAGTATGTGGAGGACACTGTTATGGGGGAGTATGTGGAGGACAAACTGTTATGGGGGATCTGTGGAGGACACACTGTTATGGGGGAGTATGTGGAGGACACTGTTATGGGGGAGTATGTGGAGGACAAACTGTTATGGGGGATCTGTGGAGGACACACTGTTATGGGGGAGTATGTGGAGGACAAACTGTTATGGGGGATCTGTGGAGGACACACTGTTATGGAGGATCTGTGGAGGACACTGTTATGGAGGATCTGTGGAGGACACTGTTACGGGGATCTGTGGAGGACACACTGTTATGGGGGATCTGTGGAGGACACAATGTTATGGGGGATCTGTGGAGGACACACTGTTAGGGAGGATCTGTGGAGGACACACTGTTATGGGGGATCTGTGGAGGACACACTGTTATGGGGATCTGTGGAGGACACACTGTTATGGGGGGATCTGTGGAGGACACACTGTTAGGGAGGATCTGTGGAGGACACACTGTTATGGGGATCTGTGGAGGACACACTGTTATGGGGATCTGTGGAGGACACACTGTTATGGGGATCTGTGGAGGACACAATGTTATGGGGTGATCTGTGGAGGACACTGTTATGGGGGTCTGTGGAGGACACACTGTTATGGGGGATTTGTGGAGGACACACTGTTATGGGGGATCTGTGGAGGACACACTGTTATGGGGGATCTGTGGAGGACACACTGTTATGGGAGATCTGTGGAGGACACACTGTTATGGGGGATCTGTGGAGGACACATTGTTATGGGGGATCTGTGGAGGACACACTGTTATGGGGGATCTGTGGAGGACACTGTTATGGGGGATCTGTGGAGGACACACTGTTATGGGGGATCTGTAGAGGACACAATGTTATGGAGGATCTGTGGAGGACACACTGTTATGGGGGATCTGTGGAGGACACACTGTTATGGGGGATCTGTAGAGGACACAATGTTATGGAGGATCTGTGGAGGACACACTGTTATGGGGATCTGTGGAGGACACACTGTTATGGGGGATCTGTGGAGGACACACTGTTATGGGGGATCTGTGGAGGACACACTGTTATGGGGAGATCTGTGGAGGACACACTGTTATGGGGGATCTGTGGAGGACACATTGTTATGGGGGATCTGTGGAGGACACACTGTTATGGGGGATCTGTGGAGGACACTGTTATGGGGGATCTGTGGAGGACACACTGTTATGGGGGATCTGTAGAGGACACAATGTTATGGAGGATCTGTGGAGGACACACTGTTATGGGGGATCTGTGGAGGACACACTGTTATGGGGGATCTGTAGAGGACACAATGTTATGGAGGATCTGTGGAGGACACAATGTTATGGAGGATCTGTGGAGGACACACTGTTATGGGGATCTGTGGAGGACACACTGTTATGGGGGGATCTGTGGAGGACACACTGTTATGGGGGATCTGTGGAGGACACACTGTTATGGGGATCTGTGGAGGACACATTGTTATGGGGATCTGTGGAGGACACATTGTTATGGGGGATCTGTGGAGGCCACACTGTTATGGGGTGATCTGTGGAGGACACTGTTATGGGGGTCTGTGGAGGACACACTGTTATGGGGGTCTGTGGAGGACACACTGTTATGGGGGATTTGTGGAGGACACACTGTTATGGGGGATCTGTGGAGGACACTGTTATGGGGTGATCTGTGGAGGACACACTGTTATGGGGGTCTGGAGGACACACTGTTATGGGGGATCTGTGGAGGACACACTGTTATGGGGAATCTGTGGAGGACACTGTTATGGGGAATCTGTGGAGGACACTGTTATGGGGGATCTGTGGAGGACACTTATGGGGGATCTGTGGAGGACACTGTTATGGGGGGATCTGTGGAGGACACACTTATGGGGGATCTGTGGAGGACACACTGTTATGGGGGATCTGTGGAGGACACACTGTTATGGGGGATCTGTGGAGGACACACTGTCATGGGGGATCTGTGGAGGACACACTGTTATGGGGAATCTGGAGGACACTGTTATGGGGAATCTGTGGAGGACACTGTTATGGGGGATCTGTGGAGGACACTGTTATGGGGGGATCTGTGGAGGACACACTGTTATGGGGATCTGTGGAGGACACACTGTTATGGGGGATCTGTGGAGGACACACTGTCATGGGGGATCTGTGGAGGACACACTGTCATGGGGGATCTGTGGAGGACACACTGTCATGGGGGATCTGTGGAGGACACACTGTTATGGGGAATCTGTGGATGACACTGTTATGAGGGGTCTGTGGATGACACTTTTATGGGGGGTCTGTATCAGTACAGTGCTGTATATACTATATATCTGTACTCACTGCATCTATTATACCTCTTACCTCATATATCAGTACACTGCTGTATATACTATATATCTGTACCCACTGTGTCTATTATACCTCATACCTCACATATCAGTACACTGCTGTATATACTATATATCTGTACACACTGCTTCTATTATACCTTGTACCTCACATATCAGTACACTGCTGTATATACTATATATCTGTACACACTACATCTATTGTACCTTGTACCTCACATATCAGTACACTGCTGTATATACTATATATCTATACACACTACATCTATTATACCTTGTACCTCACATATCAGTACACTGCTGTATATACTATATATCTGTACACACTACATCTATTATACCTTGTACCTCACATATCAGTACACTGCTGTATGCACTATATATATGTACACACTGAATTTATTATACCTCATACCTCACATATCAGTACACTGCTGTATATACTATATATCTGTACACACTGCTTCTATTATACCTTGTACCTCACATATCAGTACACTGCTGTATATACTATATTTCTGTACACACTGCATCTATTATAGTAGATGTAGTGTGTACAGAAATATGTGGTCAGTTATACATTATGATCACTGTGTGTGAGATACATGAGGTAGTGGTCACTGTAACTGTCTGAAGTATTACATATGAGTGAGCAATGAATAAAAACTGGGCATAGGGGGGCAAACGAAGAGAAAAAGGGGAGGACCTCCTCTTACCACTCCATTCCAGTCTGTATGGATCAATGCTGAGCTGTTTGTGAAATTCTATTACTTGTCGTTAGGGGTTGAAGGACCTGTGGTGATGTCATCACAGGTCCTGGCAGATGATCCTGCAGGACCTGTGATGTTGAAGACCATGTCATCACAGGTCCTGGCAGATGCACTGTTCTAAGCTGGGAACTACACTTTACACTCTGCAGTTCCCTTATAGGACCTGCGATGACCTCATCAAAGGTCCTTTAGCTTTAGGAAATAGACGGAGCAATTAGGGGATGGGGCCTCTCCTACGCTGCGGGCCTTTCTTCCTCAGGGCCCCATAGCAGCTGCGTGGTCTGCCTATATGGTAGGTACGCCACTGGACATGCTGTTATGGGGGATCTGTAGATGGTGCACTGTTATGGAGGATCTGTAGATGATGCACTGTTATGGAGGATCTGTAGATGATGCACTGTTATGGAGGATCTGTAGATGATGCACTGTTATGGAGGATCTGTAGATGATGCGCTGTTATGGAGGATCTGTGGAGGACATCGTTATGGAGGATCTGTAGATGATGCACTGTTATGGAGGATCTGTAGATGATGCACTGTGATGGAGGATCTGTAGATGATGCACTGTTATGGAGGATCTGTAGATGATGCACTGTTATGGAGGATCTGTAGATGATGCACTGTTATGGAGGATCTGTAGATGATGCACTGTTATGGAGGATCTGTGGAGGACATCGTTATGGAGGATCTGTAGATGATGCACTGTTATGGAGGATCTGTAGATGATGCACTGTTATGGAGGATCTGTAGATGATGCGCTGTTATGGAGGATCTGTAGATGATGCACTGTTATGGAGGATCTGTAGATGATGCACTGTTATGGAGGATCTGTAGATGATGCACTGTTATGGAGGATCTGCACTGTTTATGGATGATCTGTAGATGGTGCACTGTTATGGAGGATCTGTAAGATGATGCACTGTTATGGAGGATCTGTAGATGATGCACTGTTATGCAGGATCTTTAGATGATGCACTGTTATGGAGGATCTGTAGATGATGCACTGTTATCGAGGATCTGTAGATGATGCACTGTTATCGAGGATCTTTAGATGATGCACTGTTATGGAGGATCTGTAGATGATGCACTGTTATGGAGGATCTGTAGATGATGCACTGTTACTCTTAGTAATAGTACAGTGTGTAGAATGTACCCAGTGCTCGGGCCAGGAGGGGGCTGTGTGTTACGCTCGCAGCCCTCCTCTCATGCTCCCTTACAGTATCTTTCAGAGCTACATCTCCGCTTCCTCACATACAACCCCAGGTCTTCACACCACTCACGCCGTGTCTGTTTAAGAGCACTCAGTGCTTCGCACTACAAAATGCACTGACATTTTTGACAAATAGTGCATCTCATAGTCCTGAAAATCCGGTAATTTAGTCAGTATTTTAGATGCACCCCAAAATGATGCCACAAGACCAACCACGGCTACATCTATGGAAAGGTTAAAAAAAAGTTCAACATACAACTATAATAAAACCAAAAAGTCCTGAACTTTACACTTTATTATTCAACAGAAAAGTGTGGTGCCACCAAGAAGGTGTCCGCTCGGGCCGGAGGAAATGTTACTCTGAAAGTGGAACAAAGTCCCATTGAAAGCCTGTCTTGGGAAAGACCAGTTGGGGTACATCTTGCCACCACCAAACCGGGTGGTTACATTGATCATCAAGTCCACCAGTTTATTGGGATGCGACTGGGATCCGACAACCATGGTTCCTTGATTATTACTCATTTATATCCACCAGACCAGGGAGACTACAGAGCATTTATGTTTGTACCTAATGGAGTAAAGTGTGCTCAGACGTACAATGTCTACATTTCAGGTGAGATATGAAAGTACTCTCTTTACGTAAGACACTTACCTGGCAGTGGTCTGTAAGCCGTCACACAGTTGCCCCACTCGGCTTTTAGGATGATGACCCTGTGCGGTCAAGGTCCAGCCGGCCTCGGGTTCTGCTTTTTATTCTACTATAGTTTTTCCTGCCATTCTGGTACTTTAAATGGGTTCTCCAAGAATTATTTAAAATGGCTGCCAGCAACCTGTCCTGGAATGTGATCAGCAATGGTTGCCACCACTCGCAGAGCTGCCCGGGGCCTCACTACACACTATTCTCTTTCACTTATATATGCTACATATTGGTGAGCGTGTCTGTCAGACTGCTCAGCCATGATGGCATATCATAGACAGGATTGCATCATTACCATCAGAGCAGTGTAGTGTGACCCCGCCCACAAGCCCTAGGCAGTCCGTCAAGTGGTCAGCAGTCCTGCTCACAATCTAAGACAGGTTACTAGAAGCTATTTTAAATAATTCCCGGATAAACCTTTTAAGCCCCCACTGATCATCCAGAACAGTGTTTGTGCAGACCAGTGGCTTTAGAAGTGGGGGCCCTTCTGAGGTCTATATTTCTTAGGCTGTCATGGGGCAGAATTCTGGTTTTGTTTTAAAGCTGATAATCTAGTCTTTCAAAGAAGACCAAGATGGTGGCAGGAGTCCTGATACATTTCACATAAATTACAGCCCTTAATCCTGTATTACACAAGCCGATATTTTGGCAGATAATTGCTGCTTTAACCCTTCATATCTCAGGCTGCATGAGCCTGGTCTTGTTTGAAAGCTGTTACTCTAAAGCCTGTATTACACAGCATGATGTGGCAGATGATTGTTGGGAGGGAAGTGTAGCTCGGTCGTAGAGGAGAGCGGTGCTATTACATGCAGCGATCTCCTCCACAGTATGGGGACGAGCAATCGCTATGCCATCGCTCGTCCCCATGTGGTTTTCTGGTCGCGGATTGTGATTAGACAGCACGATCTGCCACCTGCAAACAATCAGGCAAAGTATTCAATAAATAATTGTATTTCATCTTTTATTTCAGATACATCTTCACATTTGACAGCGGGTGGAGGTGTGCACATGATCTCTGCAGTCATCCTCGCAATAGCCGCACTACAGCATTAATTTATGTTTGACGGAAAGGAAACGGATGCCCTTAATTGTATGTAACGTTCACGTCATCTGTTGCTTTGATGCTAAGTGTATGTCTACACGGGGGCTACTTTCACACTAGCGTTAATATTTTCAGGTATTGAGATCCATCATAGGGTCTCAATACTGGGAAAAAAACGCTTCTGTTTTGTCCTCATTCATTGTCAATGATAACAAAACGTAACTAAACAGAACGGAGTGCTCCAAAATGTTTTCTGTTCTGTTATCTTAACCGGAGAGCAGCAAGCTGCGGTTTTCTTTCTGTCCTGAGATGCATGACCCACAATGCAAGTCAATGGGGACGGATCCGTTTTCTCTGGCACAATAGATAACGGATCCGTCCCCCCATTGACTTTCAGTGGAGTTCATGACGGATGCATCTTGGCTATGTTAAAGGGGTTATCCCATGATTAATGTAAAAAATGAGAATCAGACATCATATAGAACATGACAATCTCTTTCTAACAAAGCTAGAACCAGCCCTGTACCTCACATGGATCCAGAGATCTCCACATTCATTGCTCTGCGAGATTTACAGTACAGACCAAAAGTTTGGACACACCTTCTCATTCAAAGAGTTTTCTGTATTTTCATGACTATGAAAATTGTAGATTCACACTGAAGACATCAAAACTATGAATTATCACATGTGGAATTATATACTTAACAAAAAAGTGTGAAACAACTGAAAATATGTCTTATATTCTAGGTTCTTCAAAGTAACCTTTTGCTTTGATTACTGCTTTGCACACTCTTGGCATTCTCTTGATGAGCTTCAAGAGGTAGTCACCTGAAATGGTTTTCACTTCACAGGTGTGCCCTGTCAGGTTGAATAAGTGGGATTTCTTGCCTTATAAATGGGGTTGGGACCATGAGTTGTGTTGGGCAGAAGTCAGGTGGATACACAGCTGATAGTCCTACTGAATAGACTGTTAGAATTTGTATTATGGCAAGAAAAAAGCAGCTAAGTAAAGAAAAACGAGCGGCCATCATTACTTTAAGAAATGAAGGTCAGTAAGTCCGAAAAATTGGGAAAACTTTGAAAGTGTCCCCAAGTGCAGTCACAAAAACCATCAAGCGCTACAAAGAAACTGGCTGACATGAGGACCGCCCCAGGAAAGGAGGACCAAGAGTCACCTCTGCTGCGGAGGAGAAGTTCATCCGAGTCACCAGCCTCAGAAATCGCAGGTTAACAGCAGCTCAGATTAGAGACCAGGTCAATGCCACACAGAGTTCTAGCAACAGACACATCTCTACAACAACTGTTAAGAGGAGACTGTGTGCAGCAGGCCTTCATGGTGGAAACCACTGCTAAGGACAGGCAACAAGCAGAAGAGACTTGTTTGGGCTAAAGAACACGAGGAATGGACATTAGACCAGTGGAAATCTGTGCTTTGGTCTGATGAGTCCAAATTTGAGATCTTTGGTTCCAACCATCGTGTCTTTGTGCGACGCAGAAAAGGTGAACGGATGGAGTCTACATGCCTGGTTCCCACTGTGAAGAATGGAGGAGGAGGTGTGATGGTGTGGGGGTGCTTTGCTTGTGACATTGTTGGGGATTTATACTGAACCAGCATGGCTACCACAGCATCTTGCAGCGGCATGCTATTCCATCCGGTTTGCGTTTAGTTAGACCATCATTTATTTATCAACAGGACAATGACCCCAAACACACCTCCAGGCTGTGTAAGGGCTATTTGACCAAGAAGGAGAGTGATGGATGCTACGCCAGATGACCTGGCCTCCTCAGTCACCAGACCTGAACCCAATCCAGATGGTTTGGGGTGAGCTGGACCGCAGAGTGAAGACAAAAGGGCCAACAAGTGCTAAGCATCTCTGGGAACTCCTTCAAGACTGTTGGAATACCATTTCAGGTGACTACCTCTTGAAGCTCATCAAGAGAATGCCAAGAGTGTGCAAAGCAGTAATCACAGCAAAAGGTGGCTACTTTGAAGAACCTAGAATATAAGACATATTTTCAGTTGTTTCACACTTTTTTTGTTAAAGAAGAACTCCCGACAAAAATTTTATTCCATGTCCTGCTAGAAATGTACATGATAAAATCTGTAGTGAATGTAATTTTCTTACCAGTGTCTGAATTTTTGACTTATATCATCCTGAAGTTTCTTATCTGTGTCATGTGACTAGGAATTAGACCCACTAACTCACACATAGACTTATGTGTGGACAGGAAGTCTAATTCTCTATGTATTCCTATGAGACTGAAAGTGAGGCTCCTATAGGAATGAATAGAGCAGATACTGGCTTTCTGTCCTGGGTCAGTTGGAGGTCAGGGAGTTGGTCACATGACCCAGCTACAATAAGAAGAGAGGTTTTTACTCACAGAAACAGTCACTGATAAGAAAATGACAATCACTACAGATTATATCATGCACCTTTCTAACAGGTCAGAGAATAAAAATGTTTGCGGGAGTTCTTCTTTAAGTATATAATTCCACATGTGTTAATTCCTAGTTTTGACGCCTTCAGTGTGAATCTACAATGTTCATAGTCATGAAAATACAGAAAACTCTTTGAATGAGAAGGTGTGTCCAAACTTTTGGTCTGTACTGTATATCAAGCTGACAGCTCAAGGGGAGTGTCTTTTCTGCTGCAGTTGAAGGATGGAACTGAGCATGTGCGGCCTTCTCAGTGAGCAGGACAAAGAAATAAGAAAAAAACCAGCAGGTGGCGCTATACAGTTATGTTATTGAATAACTCACTGGCTATAATAAATTTTTAATGACATGCAATTACAAAAGAATTCAGATCCATGTGCGGGTTTGAAAACTAGAATATTTTTTGTGGGACAGTTCCTTTTAGGACCAAGCCAAATTCTACAAATCTGACATGTATCACTTTATTTGGTAATGATGAAATTTTTCTTTCGTGACATATCATACTTTATGTTAGTGGTAAATTTGAGTTGATAAGTTTTTTCCTTTATAAAAAAAATCCAAATCTTACAGCAAATTTGAGGTAAAAAAAAAAAAAAATATATATATATATATAATGAAAACTGTAGAATATTTTTTGTGGGACAACCACATTACAGATAATACAACCGGATCCGTTCATAACGAATGCAGACGGTTGTATTATCAGTAACTGAAGCGTTTTTGCTGAGCCCTGCCGGATCCAGCGAAACCGCTAGTGTGAAAGTAGCCTAAACCGTGCGCATTCTTCACCACAAAATTACAGGGGCAGCATCGGCACTGTTTTGTATTAGTAGCAACATGGCACCTTTTTATTTCTGTTCTTTTGTCTGGGGAGCAATCATTAGGAGAAATAAAATGGCCGCTGTCCTATTAGTACACACAAAACCTGTCCTAATCACACAGGAGGACAAGTTACTTCACAACACTGAGGTAAAGAGCTGCCTCATCCTCCTATCTGCTCTGCTTGTCAGGGATTATGATCCTGAATACAATTTATAAAATCTTCATCTGAAATTCTGTAGAAATGGAGTTCATGAGGAGACATGGAGTACAGAGAGGAGGGTGGGGGTAATGAGCAGCCCCACAGTCTGTCCTGTCTGTCCTCTCTGTACTTCATGTCTCCTCATAAACTCCATTCCTACATAGATTCAGCTGAAGATCTTATCATCTGTATTCAGCATTATAATCCCTGACAAGAAGAGCAGAGAGGAGGATGAGGCAGCTCTTTACCTCAGTGTTGTGAAGTAACTTGTCCTCCTGTGTGATTAGGACAGGTTCTGTGTGTACTGATAGGACGGAGGCCATTTTATTTCTCCTGATGATTACTCCCCAGACAAAACGAGCCATTATAACTAATGAAAGGTATATGGGAATATATTTATAATAAAGTAATATTTATGTATTTTCATTTTCTTAATTCCTGGAAAACACCTTTAAAGGTGCGGTCATATCACAAAGGGTATGCCCCCAATGTCTGATAGAACGGAGCTCGCAAAGTGACAGAGGACTCACTGCACACACACTGACGCCCTCCATTTCTTTTTATGGGAGAGCGCTCAGCTAATTTCGGAAGTCCCATTGAAATTAATGGAAAGCACACTACACAAGTGCAGCCACCATTCCGTTCACTTCTATAGGGCTGACGGAAATAGCCGAGCCATCGCTCGTCTGTTTCCGTCAGCCCTATACCTTGCGGTCCTCAGTTACCTTGCGGGCTCCGTTCTAAGGATAGGCGCGAGTCCCAGAGGTGGGAGCCGCACCTGTCAGTTATTGGGGACAGATCCTAGCGATATGTCCAAGATTGGACCACAGGACCACTGGATTTGGACCACATTCCGCCAGTTGAGGACCCCTGGTGTATGGATTCATAGAAAGTCCATAGACCGTAATTCCATACCTCTCCTTCTGAAGAGAGCCGAACGCTATTCTGTAGAAGTTTGCTGAAGGAATAGGAACCCTTTAAGTCCGTCCTTTAAGTTCTCTGCTGTTTTATCTATGTATGTGACATGTATGTACAGTATGTTGCGTGGTGGCGGTAGGATGCCTTTAACCTATAGTCTGTGTCTCTTCTAGGAAACCAGACCTGAGCGCATTGTAAGATGTGAAGGCCTATGGTGGATGGACCTTGGTGGCATTTACTGCTCTCTCATCATTTCCCAAAAAGTTAATGATATTTATTCACGTATTTGCTAATTCAATTCAAATTTACTTTTTTACCTTAGAATATTATTCTATTTGCACTAATAGTTTGCTGCTAGAGATCTGTGATTTTCATTAGATATAGAGATTTCTAAGCTAAAGGGTTTGTCTCACCCCAAAAGCTTAAAATGGAGTAAAATAGCAAACTGAGTACTAGTCACCTTCTAGTCACCTTACCAGTCCCCGCCGGTCTTTGTACCCTGACATTTCGACATGCACATGTGACCACTGTAGCCAGTCACTTGCTTATACCATTGAAACATTGAAGAGACAGGGGATCTTTATTTATTTATTTATTTATTTTTACACCTTCATAAGTTTTTGAGAGAAAGTTTACAAGGCTGGTGGACGTACGGTTCCTTCATTCTAATGAATGACTCCCATTCTAGCTTAAAGAAGAACTCCCGCAAAAATTTTTTATTCTCCGACCTGTTAGAAAGGTGCATGATGCAATCTTCTTATCAGAGACTGTATTTGTGAGTTATCCCCTCTCTTCTAATTGTAACTGGGTCGTGTGACCAACTCCCTGACCTCCAACTGACCCAGGACAGGAAGCCAGTAACTGCTCTATTCATTCCTATGAGACTGAAAGTGAGGCTCCCATAGGAAAACATAGAGAAATAGACTTCCTGTCCACACATAAAATGCTGTCAGTTGGAAATGAGAAACATCAGGGAGATATACCTAACCAATACAGACACTGGTAAGAAAATGACATTCACTACAGATTACATCATGTACATTTCTAGCAGGACATGGAATAACATTTTTTGCGGGAGTTCTTCTTTAAGGATCCCAACGTCTTGTACCGTGTTAGTTAAAATAGCTCATTATCTAACAAGTCCTTCTACAGGTTTCTGGACTTCCAGATGTTAATCTACCTCAGTATAACATAGAGTATGACTTTAATGGTGGAACAAGTTTGGAGAAAACAGAATGATGTAGCAAAATGGTACTTTTTTATTATAAAACAATAAAAAGACGACACCTTTCGATGTGGCCCTGACCAGCCCAATATGCGGGTCAGGGCCTAGTCTACAACAGGAAATGACCCTTGACCTATTAGCATCTTCAGACAACAACCAGACAATTGAAAAAATCATTAACATAAGTAAAGTATTAAAATACAAAAGACTAAATACATAGATTGATAAGCAAAAAAAAAAAATTTTAATGTTTCTGAACATCATCTAATAAAAGGAGATAAAAGTCCACAGCTTCGTACACGAACCCCACGAATCGTACATCCCACATATTGCAGGCACTAAGGTAAACTGATCACATGGACCATAGTTGAGGAACCCATTGACGTCAAACCTATCATTGGTTACTATGGATATACAAAAGCTAGTTCTGTGGAAAATATAACAGAGCAAGCGCCGTGGGTTTCCACATATGAAGGAACCTCTGATGTGGGGGATGAAAACTACTAACACCCATGGCATGAGGTTTCTTCTGCTTACTGGGAGCCAGAATATTACGAAGTGTGGTGGGCCTCCTACAGATAAGGCTAGGCTTAGAAAGCAACCTGTCCTTCAGATAACAATAAATGCCACTGGAGAATTATCCTAATCTCCCTATGTACTCGATCTAAAAATTGTGATAAAACTATGTCTAAACGTATATTTTTACATGGCCATCGTGATGGTGGTGACTTATCTACCAGGAGAACATAAGGATCGGTTGTTGAAATTCAAAGTGACCAATGTTGATGGAGAGTCAAAAATCCCATAATCACTATTAGCCTAATATGTATGGTGGTTTCACCTCCATCCAAAATCTAACCATTCCAGTATTACCTCCATGTACCCAGATAGGTCAGGAAGACCACAATGTTCTCACAACATGAGAGAAGACTACAAACATATACAGGCAGTGCAGTGGCAGAACTAGAACAGGTCCATAACTGGACATTACTAGGTAGTCCTCCCCCATGCCAGTGGATGTCTTATTAAACAATATTGAACATGTCCAACAGTTTACATGAGGAGGTGCGAGAGTGCTCCGTTGATCAGGACACCATCGTAATGGTGGTAACCATTTTCTCTTCCATTCCTTTACATCTGATGGCATACAAGATAAGATTGATATCACATACAGGAGAAATCTCCCACCAAGTAAAAGACTTGTTAGACCGCCGTCATTTTCATCTTACTGCTCACATACAACTTCCTGGTCGTTTGAGTTTTTCACCACAAGAGACGACCATTCTACCATTTACATATGCAGCCTGGCTTACAGTGAGGACCCCAGGGCCGTCCTGTGATAGTGCCTGTTACAACATTAGGCATACACTTACCTTACCTAGTATTATTAGCATAGAGACTGTTCAAACTTTTCAATCAAAACAAAAACAAGTTAAAAAGTGAAATATATTTTTTCCCAGAAAGCTTCTTCTGTGGTGATGGGTGAACATTGTATGGTTGTCTTCACACAAGGTGTTGTTTTACGCCCATCTTACCTCCTGCTTTTCATGATGATTTAATGCAGAATCAGCTCTTTTTCTGCTAATTGCTGCAAGCTTCCTTGCATGGCTATCCATTTAAAGGGGTTTCCCAGCTCCCAATATTGATGACCTATCATTGATATCTGAGCGGTGTGGGCCTGACTGGAACTAGCATTATGAATAGAACAGGAGCAGGATGTGTTGGGTTCCTGCACCTCAGATTACATTGACGTTACCTGACATGACCACTACTCTGTTTCGTGCACAGTGCTAGTTCCAGCACAGGAAGCTGCAGAGAACTGTGCTGATCATTGGGGGTATGGACTGTTGGACCCTCTGCAGTCTGATCATCGTGACCTGTCCTGGGGAGAGGTCGTCATAGTCTGGAGCCTGAAAAACCCCTTTAATGCATGAACTGACCAGGTCTTCGAGAGTGCCTTAATAGAGTATCAGTACGGGTATTGTATAAAGAATTTGTTTTCGGCACGTAGAAGGGCTTTCTTCGTGAATTGTTGCTCGTTATACTGTATGATTATGACTCTGTATTACTGTTGCAGAATTTAACTTATTTGAATTTGTTGTAATCAAATAAACCCAGTAAGCATGCCACCTGTCTGGAGTGATGTTCTGTGATGATCTAAACTCCAGTTATAACCTCCTTCACGGGAGGACCAAGATCTTACAATACTGGATTATAAACCCCTTGATTAGCAGATAGAATGTGAGTATTACTTCACCCTACTGATGTAGTCATGGGTATCCCGAGGTTGTATGAGGTAATAGAGAGGTGTCCATCTGTTAAAGGGGTATTCCAGTAAAGTAACTTAATTTTTGAAAAACTGCATTAAGGCTGCAAGCTGTGACCCAACCAGAACCCCCACCTATACATATAACCAGAACCCATACCTGTACGTATAACCAGAACCCATACCTATACATATAACCAGAACCCATACCTGTACATATAACCAGAAGCCATACCTGTACATATAACCAGAACCCATACCTATACATATAACCAGAACCCATACCTATACATGTAACCAGAACCTATACCTGTACATATAACCAGAACCCATACCTGTACATATAACCAGAACCCATACCTATACATATAACCAGAACCCATACCTATACATATAACCAGAACCCACACCTGTACGTATAACCAGAAGCCATACCTGTACATATAACCAGAAGCC
Source organism: Rhinella marina (assembly GCA_900303285.1). NCBI lineage: Eukaryota > Metazoa > Chordata > Amphibia > Anura > Bufonidae > Rhinella > Rhinella marina. Next base: position 24,351 of record ONZH01031239.1, read on the forward strand.
ATACCTGTACATATAACCAGAACCCAACCTGTACATATAACCAGAACCCACACCTGTAACATATAACCAGAACCCATAACCTGTACATAATAACCAGAACCATACCTGTACATATAACCAGAAACCCATACCTTACATATAAACCAGAACCCATACCTATACATATAACCAGAACCCATACCTGTACATATAACCAGAACCCATACCTGTACATATAACCAGAACCCATACCTATACATATAACCAGAACCCATACCTATACATATAACCAGAACCGCATACCTGTACATATAACCAGAAGCCATACCTGTACATATAACCAGAAGCCATACCTGTACATATAACAGAACCCATACCTGTACATATAACCAGAACCCATACCTGATACATATAACCAGAACCCATACCTATACATATAACCAGAACGCCATACCTGTACATATAACCAGAAGCCATACCTGTACATATAACCAGAAGCCATACCTGTACATAATAACCAGAACCCAACCTGTACATATAACCAGAACCCATACCTGTACATATAACCAGAAACGCCATACCTGTACATATAACCAGAACCCATACCTGTACATATAACCAGAACCCATACTATACATATAACGCAGAACCCATACCTATACATATAACCAGAACCATACACCTGTACATATAACCAGAACCCATACCTGTACATATAACCAGAACCCATTACCTATACATATAACCAGAACCCATACCTATACATATAACCAGAACCATACCTGTACATATAACCAGAACCCATACCTGTACATATAACCAGAACCCATACCTGTACATATAACCAGAACCACAACCTGTACATATAACCAGAACCCATACCTGTACATATAACCACCCAGAACCCATACCTATACATATAACAGAACCATACCTGTACATATAACCAGAACCATACCTGTACGTATACCAGAACCCATACCTGTACATATAACCAGAACCCATACCTGTACATATAACCAGAAACCATAACCTGTACATATAACCAGAACCCATACCTGTACATATAACCAGAACCATACCTATACCTATAACCAGAACCCATACCTATACATATAACCAGAACCCATACCTATACATATACACCAGACCCATACTTGTACATATAACCAGAACCCATACCTATACATATAACCAGAACCATACCTATACATAACCAGAACCATACCTATACATATAACCAGACCCCACACTTGTACATATAACCAGAACCATACCTATACATATAACCAGAACCCATACCTATACATATACCAGAACCCAGATATAACCAGAACCCATACCATACATATAACCAGAACCCCATACTATACATATAACCAGAACCCATACCTGTACATATAACCAGAACCCATACCTATAATATAACCAGAAGCCCCATACCTGTACATATAACCAGAACCCATACTGTACATATAACCAGAACCCATACCTGTACATATAACCAGAACCCACATACCTGTAATATAACATATAACCAGAACCCATACCTGTACATATAACCAGAGCCCATACCTGTACATATAACCAGAACCCATACCTGTACATATAACCAGAGCCATACTTATACATATAACCAGAGCCCATACCTGTACATATAACCAGAAACCCATACCTGTACATATAACCAGAACCATACCTGTACATATAACCAGAACCTATACGTAATATCCCATACCTGTACATATCAAGAACCCATACCTATAACCAGTACACATATAACCAGAACCCATACCTACCTGTACATATAAACCAGAACCATACCTGTACCTAACCCAGAACCATACGTAATATAACCAGAACCATACCTGTAACATATAACCAGAACCCATACCTGTACATTAACAGAAACCCATATACCCACATATAACCAGAACCCATACCTGTAACCAGAACCCATACATGTAACATATAACCAGAACCATACCTGTACATATAACCAGAACCCATACCTGTACATATAAAAGAACCCAATACCTGTACATATAACCAGACTATACCTGTACATATAACCAGAACCCATACCTGTACATATAACCAGACCCATACCTACATATAACAGAGCCCATACTATACATATAACCAGACCCAATACTGTACATTATAACCAGAATCTATACCTGTACATATAACCAGAACCCGTACCTGTACATATAACCAGAACCCGTACCTATACCAGAACCCGTACCTGTACCTACCTGTACCAGATAACAGATAACAGAACCGTACCTGTACAGATACCAGAACCCGTACCTGTTACAGATAACCAGAACCCGTACCTGTACAGATAACCAGAACCGTACCTGTACAGAACCAGAACCCCGTACCTGTACAGATAACCAGAACCCGTAACCCGTACAGATAACCAGAACCCGTACCTGTACAGATAACCAGAACCCGATAAAGAACCGTACCTGTACAGATAACCAGAACCCATACCTATACATATAACCAGAACCCGTACCTATACATATAACCAGAACCCATACCTATACATATAACCAGAACCCACACCTGTACAGATAACCAGAACCCGTACCTGTACAGATAACCAGAACCCATACCTGTACAGATAACCAGAACCCACACCTGTACAGATAACCAGAGCTTCATTTTACCTTGTAATCCATTTGTCTAGCTCCTGTGTGAGCCTGCAGCACACTGAGAGGATTGTGGCTCCTGATCTTCTCTCACAAAACTACAATCCCCACAATGCCTAGCTTTCCTGCTGTGAGTTTATATTTGTTTATGAGTGTTGATGATCACTGATTGGCTGCCTGATATCACAGTGCAGACACGCCCCCACTACTGACCAATCACTAGCACACTGACATTAGCTAGAGAACTGATAGCAACACACTGAGCATGCTCGACCTAACAAAGGCTCAGAACTACAGGTCGGTGCCATGGTAACTCATGAGGAACACAGTGGGTAGTAAGGAAGAAACTACTTTATAACTACTAAACGGTAAATATGTGAAACTGACATTATATAAGGTAATTATTGATGATGAATTAGTCTAAAACATAAGTTATATTTATGGTAACCGGAATATCCCTTTAACCAGAGTGGAGAGTATCTCTCCCTCTGGAGGACTCAGCAATTTCATGAATTAGACAT
>ONZH01031240.1:0-50224 GCA_900303285.1 Rhinella marina
GTATCTCCCCTTTTTGGCAGTTTCCTCCACAGTTCTGAAAGAAAAAAGCATTGCTCTGTACAAGGTCTGCTTGATTGAAATAAGCCATGGGTGTTCAACCACAAACGGCACCATGGCTCGATTGCACCACATAAAGTGGATCCTGTGGGAAAACTGAACTGTCCACCAACTGGTACAACATGAGTGTCCCCCTTTTCGCGGTCTCCTTTGTGGCAGTTAGGCTGCATCCACAGGCAGTGCAGTGTCATTGTCATCATCATCAGTTACTGATTCTCCTGCTCAGACGACTACTCCTATTCCTTACTCCACTCGTCAGCCATCAATAACAATGTGTGGCCAAGAAACAATTCTGTGCACCCAGCAATCTGACAGTGTGCAAGCTTAACGGCTATGTACACCTTCTGAGGCATTTGTTTTATGATTGCAGGTTACTTATTTCTGGCTAAAAATCATTTTTCAATTGACTATTAAAAACTAGCAGAAGGAACGGCTAATATTGGCTAATGCAGGTAATTTTTGGGGAATATCTCAGGAACGGTACATCCTAGAGAGCTGAGACCTGGTCTAAAACTTTCCTGGACACCTGATGTACCTGTGTGCCAAACTTGGTGCAGATTGGTCAAGTCATTTAGTCGCGCATAAAGAACAGACAAACAGAAACTCATTTATATATATATACTAGCAAAAGGACCTGGCTTCGCCTGGGTATATTTCATCTATTTCATTTAATGTTTCTGTATGTTGTTGCAGAGAGAAAGTCAATGCAGCTGACAGAAGCTGATTTTTACCTTCATTTTTTCAATCCCCATTGGCTGCGGAGTGGGAGGGGGCGTGACCTGACCAGGTCAGGGGCGTGGTTTAGTGGGACCTTGGGGGGGGGGTTAAGTCCTTCTTTTGAGGTTGGCCTGAATTACAGGTAAATGCCATGGTAATTTATGAGGAAACACAGTGGGTAGCAGTGGAAGAAAACATCACTTCGCACGGGTATATTTAATCTATTTCATTTAATGTTTGTGTGTGTTATTGCAGAGAGAAAGTCACCCTCCCTCCCACCCCTGCAGCTGACAGAAATTGATTTTTACCTTCAATTTTTCAATCACCGTTGGCTGCGGAGTGGGAGGGGGCATGGCCTGACTGAGTCGGGGGCGTGACTTAGGGAGACCTGGGGCAGGGTTTTTAAGTCCTTCTTTTGAGGGTGACGTAATGGAGTAACCACGGCACTCAAATAATTAATTTGTAGCTTTTAGTAATTTATTTTATCCATCCAAAGTTACATCTGTGGACATCAGCCAACATTTCGGTCTAGACACAGACCTTGATCACGGCCTAATTTATACAAAAGGTAAGTATTAATCATAAGGTACAGAAATCAAAGTATAAACAATGGAAGGTAGAACGTCAGCGGTAGTAACAACAAGAATGTCACGTTACATAAGGTATACTGAGAACATCCAACAAGGTGTAGGCATATAAACAGAAAACCAGTAGGATAAGGACCATGGATATGCAGCAGTACTTCATGTAGCAGTTGGCTCGGTATAATTGAGAACATCAAGATGATCCTAGCAGGACATAGCATCAAAGTATCTTATGACTCATTTTTATATATATATATATATATATATATATATATATATACAAAATAAGATGCATCACTTATTAGCAGTTATGCAGTAAAATATCAAGGTCGGGAGATGGGACAGTTAATAGCAGGGAAGTGAAGAAAAAGTAGAGAAAAAGTACCCCAAGTGTCTAAGTTGTACATTGTATATCTGGCTACAGTAAAATAGACTGTAGGCACCTTATAGAAGCATTGGTGGTAGTGGGACTTACCTATAACACGTCCAGCGTCCTGGGTTAAATGGAGGATGCAGGCGTGTGAACAGTAGACTCGGGCATATGTAGCGCTGGCCGCCCGACCTCATGTCCGGGCAGTGCATGCGCACTGTGTATCTGAGGCCAGTCTGGCCTTCTTTTGAGGGTGGCCTGAATTACAGGTCGATGCCATGGTAATTTATGAGGACACTCAATGGGTAGCAGTGGAAGAAAACATCTTTTATTACTACTGAACGGTCGTAGTCTAAATTTAGTTTATTTCATCTATTTCATTTAATGTTTCTGTGTGTCGTTGCAGAGAGAAAGTCAAATCAGCTAACTGAAGTTGATTTTTACCTTCATTTTTTCAATCCCCATTGGCTGTGGAGTGGGAGGGGGAATGACCTGACTGGGGGCGTGGTTTAGCTGGACCTTGGGGGGGTAGCAGTGGGTAGCAGTGGAAGAAAACCTCTTTTATTACAACTGAACGGTCATAGTCTAAAATAAGTCTATTTCATCTAATGTTTCTGTGTGTCATTGCAGAGAGAAATTCACGCTCCCACCCCTGCAGCTGACAGAAGTTGATTTTTACCTTCATTTTTCAATCCCCGTTGGCTGTGGAGTGGGAGGGGGCATGGCCTGACAGTTGGGGGCGTGGCTTAGCGAGACCTGGGGCGGGGGTTTTAAGTCCGTCTTTTGATGGTGGCCTCAATTACAGGTCGATGCCATGGTAATTTATGAGGACACGCAATGGGTAGCAGTGGAAGAAAACATCTTTTATTACTGCTTAACGGTCTTAGTCTAAAATTAGTCTAAAACATAAGTTATATTTCTGGTAACCAAGTACTCCTTTAACAGTGTCATCCACAGCGTTCTGCCCCTTTAAAGCAGTGAATAGAAATGGCTGGGTTGTTAGTTAACTGAGCTCCTCAGGTGGCTGCTAATTACCTAGCTGTGTTGTTATGGAAACCTGCCCTCCCTGTGTGTGTCTGTGCAGAGAATGGCAGTTGGGGTTTGAAACCAAAGCTCCCAGGCTAACATTGGCTAATGCAGGTCATATTTTGGGAATATCTCGGGAACGTTGTGTCCTAGATAGCTGAGACCTGGTCTAAAACCTTCCCGGACACCTGATGTACATGTGTGCCGAATTTGGTGAAAATCGGTCCAGTAGTTTGGTCGTGCATAGAGAACAGACAGACAGACAGAAACTCATTTTTATAATATTAAAGAAGAACTCCCGCAAAAATTTTTATTCTCTGACCTGTTAGAAAGGTGCATGACATAATCTGTAGTGAATGTCATTTTCTTATCAGAGGCTGAAATTGAGAGTTTCCACTCTCTTCTTATTGTAGCTGGGTCATGTGACCAACTCCCTGACCTCCAACTGACCCAGGACAGCTAGTCAGTCACTTCTCTATTCATTCCTATGAGACTGAAAGTGAGGCTCCCATAGGAATGCATAGAAAATTAGACTTCCTGTCCACACATAAGGTGCTGTGTGAGTTGGTGGGTCTAATTCCTAGTCACATGACACAGATAAGAAGCTTCAGGATCATATAACTTAAAAATTTAGCTACTGGTAAGAAAATGACATTCACTACAGATTACATCATGTACATTTCTAGCAGGACATGGAATAAATTTTTTTGCGGGAGTTCTTCTTTAAGAGACTAGCAGAAGGACCCGGCTTCGCACGGGTATATTTCATCTATTTCATTTAATGCATGTATGTGTGTCGTTAAAAGATATCAACAGTATTGCCAATAACAGTGTACCTCTAAAGCACCCTGCTCCCTTAACAGTGAACTCCACATCCCCCATAATAGTGACCTCTACAGTACCCCGCCCCTTAACAGTGAACGCCACAGTCACCTACTCCTTAACATTGACCCCCCCCCACAGTGCCTCGCCTCCTTAAAATGGGACCTCTATGGCAGCCCATCCCCTTAACTTTGACATTCACAGCAGCCCGCCCCTTTAACAGTGAGTTTCACAGCACACCAGTCCCTTGACAGTGACCTCCTCAGGGGCCTTCCCCGTTAACACTGCTCTCCATAGGGGACCATCTCCTTATCTGTGACTTCCACTGTTCCTTGCCCCTTTAACAGAGACCTCCACAGCACCCCGTTCCCATAACAGTAACCTCCACAGTACCCCGCTCCCTTAACAGTGACCTCACAGTATCCTGCTACCTTAACAGTGACTTCCACAGCATCTGCCCCTTTAATTGTGGCCCTGCCCCCTTAACAGTGACCTCCACAGTGCCCGCCCCTTTAACAGTGACCTTCACAGTGGCCTGCCCCCTTAACAGTAACATCCACAGTGAATGCCCCTTTAACAGTGACCTCCACAGTAGCTGCCCCTTTAAGAGTGGCCCCTGCCCTCTTAACAGTGACCTCCAGAGTGCCCTGGCCCTTTAAGGCTAGGGCTACACGATGACATGTCATGCAACATTTTGTCGCACCAATGTCACACAAGAATTTTTATAATGATAGGCTACTTATTGTCGTTGTGTAACCCAAGCCTATAGCTGACCTACAGCAGTGAAGGAAAATAGCTGAGTTGTTATGGAAACTTTATGTATGTGTGTAAGAAGCAGTCTGCGCCAGGGCCTGTGGGAGGTAAGCACTGAATTGTGTTTGGAGCTATTTACGTGAGCTCCTCAGCTGGCTGCTAATTACCTGGCTGGGTTGTTATGGAAACCTGCTGCAAAGCTGTGTGTATTTGCAAACTAAGGACCTGCGAGCTTCTATTGGCTGGTAAGGGACATGTGACCATGTGTATGGCAGTTGGGATTTGAAGAGAGAGACTTCCAGGCTAATATTGACTAATGCAGGTCATTTTTTGGGAACATCTCGGGAATGGTACATCCTAGAGAGCTGAGACCCAGTCTAAAACCTTCCCGGACACCTGATATACCTGTGTGCAGAATTTGGTGAAGATCAGTCCAGTAGTTTGGTTGCGCATAGACAGACAGAAACTCATTTTTATATATATATATATATATATATATATATATATATATATATATAGGAGATAAGAGATAATGCTTGTGTGTGTCATTAAAAGATATCCACAGTATCCCGATAACCGTGAACTCTACAGCACCCAGCCCCCTTAACAGTGAACTCTATAGTCCTTTAACACTGACCCCACCACAGTGCGCCACCTCCTTAAAATGGGACCTTCACTGCACCCCACCCCCTTGACAGTGACCTCCTCAGGGGCCTGCCCCTTTACAGTGACCTATTCAGCACCCGCCACTTAACAATGACCTCCATAGGGGACCTTTACCTTATCTGTGACCTTCACTGTTCCTCCACAGCACCCATCCCTTTAACAGTGACCCCTACAGTACCCTGTCCCCTTAACAGTGACCTCCACAGTACTCTGCTGCCTTAACAGTAACCTCCACAGCAGCTGACCCCTTTATAGTGGCCCCTGCCCCCTAACAGTGACCTCCATAGTGCCCACCCCTTTAACAGTGACCTCCACAGTGCATGCCCCTTTAACGGTGACCACCACAGCAGCTGTCTCTTTAATAGTGGACCCTGGCCCTTAACTGTGACCTCCACAGCAGCTTCCCATTTACTAGTGGCCCTGCCCCCTTAACAGTGACCTCCACTGTGCCCACCCCTTTAAGAGTGACCTCCACAGCAGCTGGCCACCTTAACAGTAACACCCACAGTATACGGCCCTTTAACAGTGACCTCTACAGTGCCTGCCCCTTTAACTGAGACCTCCACAGCAGCTGCCCTTTAATAGTGGCTTCTGCCCCCTTAATAGTGGCCTCCACAGCAGCTGCCCCTTTAATAGTTGCCCCTGCCCCCTTAACAGTAGCCTCCACATCATGCTGCCCCTTTAAGGCTATGGCTGCACGCCGACATGTGTCAAGTGACATTTTGTCGCACCAATGTTGCACAAAAATTTTTATAGTGAGAGGCTATGGTGTCGCACTGCGACATGCGACATGTTGAGACTGCGACACGAAAGTCGCAAAACATCCATCCAAGATGGATTTTTCTGTGACTGTCACATAGCAGTCGCAGCATGTCGCATGTCGCAGAGCAACACCATAGACTATCATTATAAAAATTGTTGTGCGACATTGGTGTGACATCAGTGTAGCACTATACATGCAGGGGCGGTCTTGGCATTTCTGGGGCCCTAAGCGAAGTTATGTCTGGGGGCCCCCCCCCAATGACACCTCACACCCCTGATGACACGGCCTCTGATGACACGCCCCCCCCAATGACACACCCCCTACACCTCACTGGAGGGGGGGTCAAGGTTGCCCACAGCCTATGGCGTGTCCCAGACTCCCAGCTCTCTATTGGCTGGGCTGCAGGGGCGTAGCTAAAGGCTCATGGGCCCTGGTGCAAGAGTTCAGCTTGGGCCCCCCCCGCCTAATACAGCGCCCCATACCTCTTACATCCAGTATAATACAGCGCCCCATACCTCTTACATCCAGTATAATACAGCCTCATACCTCTTACATCCAGTATAATACAGCGCCCCATACCTCTCACATCCAGTATAATACAGCGCCCCATACCTCTTACATCCAGTATAATACAGAGCCCCATACCTCTTACATCCAGTATAATACAGCCCCCATACCTCTTACATCCAGTGACGTCTCCTCGGATGTATATCTTCTCTTTCCTCATCTTCTCCTTTCAGACCAGACGCCATTTTTCAGCCATTTCTTATCTCTGCAGTTTGACAGAAAAAAATCTTAGTTTACTACTTTTCCATCATCCTCCCATCTTCTGGACAAATCATCCTACCACCCCAGTACTGTGCCACTAGTACCACACAGATAGTGCCCTTCAATAATTATTGGCACACAGTGTCCTAAAATAACTGCGCCCAGCAAATAGTGTCCCCGACAGTAATAGTGTGAACATAACGTCCCCCAGAAATAACTGCGCTGATACTGTGCCAGGGTGCCCCCCACAGTAATAGTGCCCCCCACAGTACTAATGTCCCCACTGTGCCCCAGAAGTAATAATGCTTCCAATGTGCCAGTAAGAAGTGCCCCCAAAATTTCACCCTAATTATGTGCCAGTAAAAAGTGCTCCCCACCCATAGATGCCCCCCAAATTATGTGCCAGTAAGAAATCCCCCAATAATGCGCCAGAAGTTCCCCCCATTGATTCCCCCTCAAAATCAATGTGCCAGTAAGAAATGCCCCCAGTGCCCCCATGTGCCAGTAAGAAATGCCCCAGTGCCCCCATGTGCCAGTTAGAAATGCCCAGTGCCCCCATGTGCCAGAAAAATGCCCTAGTGCTCCCATGCCATAAAGAAATGCCCCCAGTGCCCCCATGTGCCAGTAAGAAGTGCCCCAGTGCCAGTAAAAATGCCCGTGTCCCATGTGCCAGTAAAAATGCCCCCAGTGCCCCCATGCGCCAGTAAAAATGCCCCATGTGCCCCCAGTGCCAGTAAAAATGCCCCAGTGCCCCCAGTGCCAGTAAAAATGCCCCCATGTGCCCCCATGTGCCAGTAAAAATGCCCAGTGCCAGTAAAATGCCCTCAGTGCCCCATGTGCCAGTAAAAATGCCCCCAGTGCCCCCATGTGCCAGTAAAAATGCCCCCATGTGCCAGTAAAAATGCCCCCAGTGCCCCCATGTGCCAGTAAAAATGCCCCCAGTGCCCCCATGTGCCAGTAAAAATGCCCCCAGTGCCCCCATGTGCCAGTAAGAAATGCCCCCAGTGCCCCCATGTGACAGTAAGAAATGCCCCAGTGCCCCCATGTGCCAGTAAGAAGTGCCCCCAGTGCCAGTAAAAATGCCCCTAGTGCTCCCATGCCATAAAGAAATTCCCCCAGTGCCCCCATGTGCCAGTAAGAAGTGCCCCCAGTGCCAGTAAAAATGCCCCAGTGCCCCCAGTGCCAGTAAAAATGCCCCCATGTGCCCCCAGTGCCAGTAAAAATGCCCCAGTGCCCCCAGTGCCAGTAAAAAATGCCCCCATGTGCCCCCATGTGCCAGTAAAAATGCCCAGTGCCAGTAAAATGCCCTCAGTGCCCCCATGTGCCAGTAAAAATGCCCCCAGTGCCCCCATGTGCCAGTAAAAATGCCCCCATGTGCCAGTAAAAATGCCCCCAGTGCCCCCATGTGCCAGTAAAAATGCCCCCAGTGCCCCCATGTGCCAGTAAAAATGCCCCCAGTGCCCCCATGTGCCAGTAAGAAATGCCCCCAGTGCCCCCATGTGACAGTAAGAAATGCCCCAGTGCCCCCATGTGCCAGTAAGAAGTGCCCCCAGTGCCAGTAAAAATGCCCCTAGTGCTCCCATGCCATAAAAGAAATTCCCCCAGTGCCCCATGTGCCAGTAAGAAGTGCCCCCAGTGCCAGTAAAAATGCCCCAGTGCCCCCAGTGCCAGTAAAAATGCCCCCATGTGCCCCCATGTCCCAGTAAAATGCCCTCAGTGCCCCCATGTGCCAGTAAAAATGCCCCCAGTGCCCCCATGTGCCAGTAAAAATGCCCCCATGTGCCAGTAAAAATGCCCCCAGTGCCCCATGTGCCAGTAAAAATGCCCACAGTGCCCCATGTGCCAGTAAAATGCCCACAGTGCCATGTGCCAGTAAAAATGCCCCCATGTGCCAGTAAAATGCCCCCAGTGCCCCCATGTGCCAGTAAAAATGCCCCCATGTGCCAGTAAAAATGCCCCCAGTGCCCCCATGTGCCAGTAAAAATGCCCCCAGTACCAGTAAAAATGCCCCCAGTGCCCCCATGTGCCAGAAAAAATGCCCACAGTGCCCCCATGTGCCAGTAAAATGCCCACAGTGCCCCCATCTGCCAGTAAAAATGCCCACAGTGACCCATGTGCCAGTAAAATGCCCACAGTGCCCCCATGTGCCAGTAAAAATGCCCCCATGTGCCAGTAAAATGCCCCCATGTGCCAGTAAAATGCCCCCAGTGCCCCCATGTGCCAGCAAAAATGCCCCCAAAATGCTCCCAGTGCCCCCAATTGAGCTCCGGTCGGTGACTGCTACAATAAAAAAAAAAATAAAAAAAAATTAACACTTATACTTACCTCCATGGTGCTGGCAGCGATGCGATGCAGGCCTCTTCTGGCCTGTGTCCCGCGCTGTACGGCTCAGGCGGCGCGATGACATCATCGCGCCGCCTGATCCGGCCTCTGATAGGCTGCAGGCCCAGTGCCTGCAGCCTATCAGAGGAACGGGCAGGGGAGACGCCTCTCCCTCCCCTGCCCCAGTACAATACAGGCATCTGTATCGCCGTCCTGAGGACGGCGATACAGATGACTATGGAGATGAGCGCTTCCACAATGGAAGCGCTCATCTCCCTCTGCGGGCGGTCTTGGGCACCGGCACAAGAGAAGAGCGTGGGGGCCCCCTTGGACGCCGGGGGCCCTACGCAAATGCATAGGATGCGTGGTGCCCAAGACCGCCCCTGTATACATGTAGCAGTGTAGTTGTGCCCTATGTGTTGTGCGACTTATGTCGTGTAGCCCTAGCCTAAAGCTGACATACAGCAGTTTAGAAAAATGGCTGGGTTGTTATGGAAAACAGGAATAAAACTGTGTGCTCGTGTGTAAGAAGCAGGCTGTGCCAAGGCCTGTGGGAGGTAAGCACTGTATTGTGTTTCAGGGAGCTATTTACCTGAGCTATTTACCTCTCATTACCAGCCTGGTTACTACACAGAGCCAAAACCTATTTCCCAAGTCTTTCTTGTTTTCACCCAGCTTCCTCTGCCCTGCCCTTTTAAAGCTGACCTACAGCAGTGAAGAAAAATGGCTGGGTTGTTATGGAAACCTGCAGTAAAACTGTGTGTATGTGGAGACGAAGGGCTTGTGAGCTTCTATTGGCTGATAAGGGAAATGTGACCCTGTGTATGGCAGTTAGGTTATGAAGAGAAAGACTTCCAGGCTAATATTGGCTAATGCAGGTAATTTTTTGGGAATATCTCAGGAACGGTACATCCTAGAGAGCTGAAACCCCGCCTAAAACCTTCCCAGACACCTGATGTACCTGTGTGCCAAATTTGGTGCAGATTGGTCAAGTCGTTTGGTCGCACATAAAGAACAGACAGACAGAAACTTATTTTTATAATATAAGATATTGAGCTGTTCTGTCACAAAGGGTTAACTGTTTTTCTAGATGTGTGATTTGTACTTTCACTTTGTGCCGGTCATCTAATAAACCCTATCTCTAAACTATTAAGAGGTCATAAACAATTATTTAAAAGGGTTCTCCGGGATTTAACAAAATGAAAATACGTAAATATTACTTTATTATAAATATATTCCCAAATACCTTTCATTAGTTATAATGGCTCATTTTGTCTAGGGAGCAATGATTAGGAGAAGTAAAATGGGCACTGTCCTATTAGTACACACAAAACCTGTCCTAATCACACATGAGGACAAGTTACTTCACAAAACTGAGGGAAAGAGCTGCTTCATTCTCCTCTCTGCTCTACTTGTTAGGGATTCTGATCCTGAATACAGTTTAGTATGATATTTAGCTAAATCTTTGTAGGAATGGAGTTCATGAGGAGACATGAAGTACAGAGAGGATGTACAGGACAGACTGTGGTAATCTGAGGCTGTGGTGAAGGAGACTGCATGCAAGTGCTGCTGCTCATTAGCCACATCTGCTCATGAACTCCATTCCTATAGATATTCAGCTGAAGTTCTTATCAGCTGTATTTAGGATCATAATCCCTGACAAGTAGAGCAGAGAGGAGAATGAGGCAGCTCTTTTACTCAGTGTTGTGAATTAACTTGTGTGATTAGTCAAGGAACTCCCTCTGTGTCATGAACAATTTTGTCCCCTGATATTTATCTTAGAGCAAACACTGATGCTGATGCAACAATGGATGTAAGAAGAAGAACAATTTACTTGTCTTGCTGTCCGCCCTGTAGCTGTTGGGGACCCACATGGACAAAGTCCCATGGAGGAGGAAGTGGAGGAGGATGAGGAGCTACTACTGGAGGAGGGGAAGCAGGAGGAGGAGGCTGATGATGATGACAAAAACACTGGTCGTGATGACCAATCATCTCAGTGGGGGCAAAGGACGAAAGAACTGGGTACTCAGGCAAGCTTGCGATCATGGCAAGCTTTATGCTTGCTTGCTTATTACTGACAGGCATACTGTTAAAGAGGATTCTCCGGGAATTAAGAAAATGAACATATTTAAATATTATTTTATAATAAATATATTTACAAATGACTTTCATTAGTTATAATGGTTCATTTTGTCTGGGGAGCAGACCTATTAGGACAAAACCTGTCCTAATCACACAGGAGGACAAGTTCCTTAAGAGCAGTGAGGTAAAGAGCTACCTCGTCCTCCTCTCTGCTCTGCTTGTCAGGGATTATGGGTGAATCTCTGTGAAAATGGAGGTGATGAGGAGACATGAGAGGAGGGTGGGGTGTGGCTAATGAGCAGAAGCACTTGTATGCAGTCTTCATTACCACAGGCCCACATAACCACAGTCTGTCCTGTCCATCCTCTCTGCACGTCATGTCTCCTCATGAACTAAATTCCCCAGAGATTCAGTTGAAGTTCTTATAATCTGTATTCAGGATGATAATCCCTGACAAGTAGAGCAGAGAGGAGGATGAGACAGCTCTACCTCAGTGTTGTGAAGTAACTTGAACTCATGTGTGATTAGGACAGGTTTTGTGTGAACTAATGGGACGGTGGCCATTTTGTTTCCCCTGATGATTGCTTTCACTACCCCTACTTCTACTATCAATTAATCCTCCACAACTGCCCCTTCTATTAGTACTACCTCAACACAGCTGCATTATATGGAAAAGTTTTCCAGGCTTGTTCACCTTCAGAACAAGCCACTTTTTCGCCAAACAATTAATACTTGTGTGTATAATTACGGGCAGGCATTCTACCCAATCTACCAAACAACCCCCACCCCTCTTAAATGCATACTTTTTGGATGCTTGGTAACAACAAGCCACTGTTTTCTCCCCATAACACCATGTGTATTTAAACACCACCTGCTCCAATAAGGGACAATATTTGGAAGGTTTCTAATACTAAAAAAGCATTCAACAATGCTTTTAATTGTGGCTATATATGTCAGTGTCACTTAGACAATATTTTATATAGCTGTCATTGTGCTCAAGAGCTTAAAAGGTGAGAGGAGGAGAAATTATAAAAAGGAAAGAACTTTCTGGTAGTTCATGCCCATTTTACACTGTCATTCTCCCTTGTCAGACAAGTAAAAAATTGTGTTTAAAACACCTAATAAATGTAGTGCAAAGCATGTATGCCAATTTTTTTGGGGCCGGAATTCTTGGCAAAATTCTGGTGCATTTGGATTAGTAAATCTCCCGCAGTGTGAATGCATCCTAACTGTATCTCAGCTGAATTCTGCCAATGCCTCCTTTTCACTCCAAATTATGGCTGCCACATTTATAGAAGTCTATCACCCTACAGGGTATTATTTCCGCCCTTCAAGATAATAACGAAAGTTTATTACATTGTTAATTGATTTTTTGCACAACATTATTACTCTGATTGATTGCAAAGTTGACAAAAACATTAGACAGCAACAGTATCAGCTGTGAGGGAGCCGATGGAAACCAAGAACCTTGTGCAGAATAGATAACCTTGATGTTAAAAGCCTTAGCCTTCAGATAAGTCTATTCATGACATATTGATGGTCCTTGAAAAGGGAAAAGCTGATTGTATGCAAAATGCAATCATTAGCGCCACTTCAAACAGCTCTTGATAAATGTGTTTTTTCCTGAGTGATTCAGTGAAATAAAGACTTTCCTCTGCTTCTCCTTCCCTTTGCCCTATAAAACAGAGCTGTTTCTTTCACAAAATATACCAGTGTTTTAGCTATTGAATGGTGTAAATGCAAGAGGCCATTTAGTATTCATACTGTTGTCGTCCCTACTGACATCTCTCAGCTTACAGTCCTTTCATACATACCTCATTAGTAAAAAAGAAAACAGTTTACCCACTGGACTCCTCCCTCACAGTGGGCCCTGCTACCAGAGTAGCTGCTGTATCTTATCGCAGGCTGTGGCCTACTTCCAGTCTTCACAAGCCAATGGCTGATCACCCAGGGCTACTTAAGTCACCTTACTCTGTGGGAAGGTGCCTGAGCAATAAATTCCAGTTTGCTAGTTCCTGCTAAGGAGTCCTGATTCTGTTCATGTGCCAGTGTACTGTTTCCTGAATTCTGACCCATCATTGCCTTACCTGTCCTTTGCCTGATCTCTATGTTCACCTGTGTTCACATACTCTGTCTTCCCCAACCTCGGCCTGTTACTAACTACGATTTGTCTATCCTTTGGTGTTACGCAACGGCTTCTCTTGACTCCCATCGTTCAGCTGTCAACCAAACGCTACTCCAGGAGGTAGCAGCCTGATGGTTCAAATGCAGCAGAGTCCAGATCCCTGTATAGCGGTTATAGGGTGAAGATCAGGAGACTGCCAGGATACTGCCCATAGAAGTAGCCCCAAGACAAATCTGTTTGGTTGTCATAGTCAGTTCACACCCACTTTGTTACAACTTGCACAAAACAGCTTTCAGAGGCAGTCGTTTTGGTTAAACGCAGACCCCTTTTTTTTAAAACTCAGTCAACTCCTTTATTTGAATAGAAGTACCACAAAACATTAAGCAGGTGCAAATGGAATAGTTATATATATTATATATTTTATATAATAAAGTAAACCCACCCAAACACGGGGAGAACATACAGACTCCATGCAGGTGAACCCAGGACCCCAGTGCTGCAAGGCTCCAGTGCTAACCACTGAGCCACTATGCTGCCCAGTAGTTCTCCATAATAACCAGATCGTGACATAATACAATTTTTACCCTGCTAGAAGCATGCCAAGGAGAAGATAAACTCTGTGTAAAATCAAAGGCACGTGGAGGTAGAATATAGACCCATAGAAATCTTACCATCACATGCATGAGGCGGCATTACTACACTTTAACTGTGTGCCTGTAGGACATATGATGTTTCATTTGCTGCATGTTTGCTGTTAAATGAATTTTTGGCACTGAAACTGCAGTGATGGACATTCTTGACATTGTAGTATTAGAAAAAAACACACTGACATAAAGGCATCAGTAAGCAATTTATAAAGCCTAGCATTAAAATCACACAAGCTTTGATCAGTAAAGCTGCTCCTTGTTCTTGACAGTATTCATAGGAACGTCATGGGCAGAAGGCCTCAAAAAAGCTTCTTGCTCTGTTTCTTTAACCTTTCTCTGTTTTCACATTTGTATCAGAATTTTTTATCCTGTTTTTATAAAAGAGGGGAACAGGAAGACAGCTTGCTTCAGATAAAGAAACAATGAAGACATATTTCATGACTTGGAACTGAATATCCCGGCAGGGGTTTAAAAAGCATCTAGGATGCTATTGCACACGTTTTACTACCTTTTTAAAAAGTGTGTTTGTTGCAGCCTGGAGCTATTTTAACACCATGGTCATAAATTGACTGCTCAGTAACAACACAAGAAGGTTGAAATATAGCAACACTAACAAGTTACTTGATAGTCTCTTAGTACAATTCTGCAGGCAATGGAAGAGGGTGAGCAGCCTTGGGATTATTGCAGTAAGCAAATTATGTAAAGCAATGAAAAAACTTGTAACCAACTGAAGTGGGGTAAATTAATTTTGAGATTTAGTATTGCATGTGGCTTTCCAAATCCTAGAGCAACCACTGGAAGTCTGACATGGATTTTTGGACAGGACTTAAAAGTTTCATATTCATTGCTTCAGTTTTATTTTATTACCTTATGTATTATATAATATATAGTATAATATTTATTTGGTTTAATATTATTATTATCATATGCATTGGAATTGCATGTAGCCCATGCCACTTTTCACAACTAGACAGAAAAATCTTTGTGAACCTTGTGAACTGTCATACAGAATTCCAATTGAAATAAATGGGAGGTTATTTTTGGGTGTATTTCAGTGTGGAAAAAGTGCCAAAAACCTTGTGAAATGTTGACCATTAGTGTTGATTGAGCACCGTAATGCTCAGGTGCTCTGGCCGAACACTAGGTGGTGCTCAAGTGCTCGGCCGAGCACCCAAGTATAATGGAAGTCAATGGGAGAACCCGAGCATTAAACCAGGCACCCCCTGCTCTGAAGAGGGGAGGGTGTCTGGTTCACAGGGAAAGTTGAGAAAATGGTGGAAACACCACTGAAATGGTTTGGGAACAGCATGGGGAGGATGTCTGGATGCATCTTGGACACCGAAGTCGCTGCTGGGAACGATGTTGTCCGTGTATTATGCCACTTTTACGGAATGACAAGAATACCCCCCAAAACAGAATATAACATCGATTTTAGAGGAAATATTGTTAGGAAACATATATTTACTTGTACGTAAAGCGCAAGTTCTGCCAAAAATTACAAGGAAGAGGCACTCCGATACAACCGGTATATCACATAAAGGAGGGCCTCATTCACATTGTGGTACAATTGTTTATGTCGTGGGACTCCTATAAAGCCTATGCACAAAGGGAAAGGGCTGACAAAAATTACAAGGAACAGGCACTCCAATACACCCTTTATTACACATAAAGGAGGGCATCAGACATACCCTTGAAAAATTATGATTGATGGCCTGCTGCTGACACTCAAACAATAGGGGTGACGTGCTGCTGCTGAGCTGACCGTCTAAAACATTATGGGTAAGGTTCTGCTGCTGAGCTGACCGTCTAAAAAATTATGGGTGACATGCTGCTGCTGAGCTGACCGTCTAAAACATTATGGTTGAGGGCCTGCTGGTGAGCTGACCGTCTAAATCATTATGGTTGAGGGCCTGCTGGTGAGCTGACCGTCTAAAACATTATGGTTCTGGGCCTGCTGGTGAGCTGACCGTCTAAAACATTATGGTTATGGTAATGTCGACTTGATTAACGGCAGGAAAAAATGACACTGGATGTCACCTACCGTATTTTCCGGCGTATAAGACGACTTTTTAACCCCTAAAAATACTGGCAGAAATTGGGGGTCGTCTTATACGCCGGTAGTCGTCTTATACGCCGGGCTACAGAGCCCGCAGAGCGCTGTGTGCCCTCCAGCAGGCCCGGACTGGCCATCTGCCCGACCGGGCATTTGCCCGGTGGGCCGCGGGCCCGCACCATTATGTGGGCTGGTGGGCCGCACGATAATGTGTGGGGGCGGGGGCGATAAAAAAGTGCCCCCGCTGGCTAAGTGCGCAGTGCGCACAGTTCTTTAATACTTTACTTACCCTGCCGCAGTGCCGTGTCCTGGCCGTCCCGTCCCCATGACGTCGGTCTGGTCTCCAACTCCTGCGCTTCCTCCTGGGCTGGGCTGTGTGATCCCGCGAGATCCAGCGCTTGGTCACAGGTCTCGCGGGATCACACTGCTTGAGGAGAAGAAAGGCGCGCAGGAGAAGAAGACAGTGTCGGAGCAGTTGGTAAGTATTTTTTGTGTCTGTTTGTGGCCGGGGGGGGGGGCTGATGTGAGGTCTGATGGGGCAGAAATGGCTGACCTGAGGTCTGATGGGGGCAGAAATGGCTGACCTGAGGTCTGATGGGGGCAGAAATGGCTGACCTGACGTCTGATGGGCAGAAATGGCTGACCTGAGGTCTGATGGGGGCAGAAATGGCTGACCTGAGGTCTGATGGGCGGCAGAATATGGGCTGACCTGAGGTCTGATGGGGGCAGAAATGGCTGACCTGAGGTCTGATGGGGGCAGAAATGGCCTGACCTGACGTCTGATGGGGCAGAAATGGCTGACCTGAGGTCTGATGGGGGCAGAAATGGCTGACCTGACGTCTGATGGGGCATAAATGGTGTCCTGAGGTCTGATGGGGCAGAATGGCTGACCTGAGGTCTGATGGGGGCAGAAATGGCTGACCTGAGGTTGACCTGATGGGGCAGGTCTGATGGGCAGAAATGGCTGAGTGAGGTCTGATGGGGTCTGATGGGGCATAAATGACTGATGCTGATGGGGCACTTACTGATCTGAGGTCTGATGGGGGCACAAAGCTGACCTGAGGTCTGATGGGGCACAAGACGCTGATCCTGAGGTCTGATGGGGGCAAGACGCTGATGAGGTCTGATGGGGGCTGATGGGGGTGACCTGATCTGATGGGGGCTCAGACGCTGACCTGAAGTCTGATGGGGCCACGAGACGCCGATCCCTGTACTGTGTGACATCACTGTGTTTATTATCTCTGTACGGTGACATCACTGTGTTTATTGTCTCCCTGGTGACATCACGTGTGTTTATTATCCGGTACGGTGACATCACGGTGTTCACTGTGTTATTACCCCTGATCCTGTCTGTGATTGTGTTTATTGTGTTATTATGTACTGTGACATCACTGTGTTTATCTCTGTACTGTGACATCACTGTGTTTATTCTCTGTACTTGACTCACTGTGTATATTATCTCTGTACTGTGACATCACTGTGTTTATTATCCCTGTACAGTGACATCGCTGTGTGTATTATCCCAGTGAAGGAAGAGGTAAGTGGTCCGTGTTTGTTTTCTATTTTTCAGGGTCGTGAATGCAGAGGACTACATTCGGATTCGGTGGATTACATCGGACCAGCTTTTTTTTTTTTTTTTAATAAATGGTCAAACAGGGGTCTGGGGGAGTGTTTATTTCAATAAAATGGTTTTATACTGGTGTGTGTGTATTTTTTTTTACAATACTACAGTTTTAGTAATTATGGCTATCTACAGACGGCCCTGATTACTAATACTGGGCTTAGTGCTTGCCGGTATGGCAGGCCAGCACTAACCCCCAACATCTATTACCTCGGCACCCACCGCCACCAGGGGGGTGCCGGGAAGAGCCGGGTACCCGCAGGACCGGACCTTCTAATTGAGGGTCTGGCTCTGGGGCGGCTGCAGGCTGGTACCATTAGGCAGGGAAGGGCCAATAACCGTGTCCCTTCCCACCCTGGTAGTGCCAGGCTGCAGCTGCTGGTTGTATCTGGCTGGTGAAGGAAAAAAAGGGGGGACCCTACGCCATTTTTTTTTATTATTTAATTATTTTTGTAAAAAAATAGCGTGGGGTCCCCCCTTTTTTCCTTCGCCAGCCAGATACAACCAGCAGCAGCAGCCTGGCACTACAGGGTGGGAAGGGACACGGTTATTGGCCCTTCCCAGCATAATGGTACCAGCCTGCAGCCGCCCCCAGAGCCAGACCCTCAATTTAGAAGGTCCGGTCCTGCGGGTACCCGGCTCTTCCCGGCACCCCTGGTGGCGGTGGGTGCCGAGGTAATAGATGTTGGGGTTAGTGCTGGCCTGCCATACCGGCAAGCACTAAGCCCAGTATTAGTAATCAAGGCCGTCTGTAGATAGCCGTAAATACTAAAACTGTAGTATTGTAAAAATAAAAATACACACACACAAGTATAAAACATTTTATTGAAATAAACACTCCCCCAGACCCCCGTTTGACCATTTTATTAAAAAAAAAAAAAAAAGCTGGTCCGATGTAGTCCACCGAATCCGACGTAGTCCTCTGCATTCACGACCCTGAAAAATAGAAAACAAACAAACAAACACAGACCACTTACCTCTTCCTGCACTGGGATAATACACACAGCGATGTCACTGTACAGGGATAATAAACACAGTGATGTCACTGTACAGGGATAATAAACACAGTGATGTCAAAGTCCAGGGATAATAAACACAGCGATGTCACAGTACAGAGATAATAAACACAGCGATATCACTGTAAAGAGATAATAAACACAGTGATGTCACAGTACAGGGATAATAAACACAGTGATGTCACAGTACAGGGATAATAAACACAGTGATGTCACAGTACAGGGATAAAGTGAGTATAACTTTATTATTTTTACACCTCCCATAGTCCTTTGTAAATGTTTTTCTTCTGCCTGGACAACCCCTTTAATTTGTAAACCAGTAACCTGAAATACCTCAGTCCTCTCTTCCATATCCCTCAATTAATTGCACTGTTTTAATTATAAGATGCTGACAAGCAAAATATTCAATAAAGCACATAGTTTGTTACATTGTTATACATAATTTCGAAATATTATGCTGATACGTTCATGCATAACATCGGCAAAGTTTGTATGTGGGCTGGTGGAATTTGTGTGGCAGGGCTGCTTTTTAGTCCCAGTCCGGCCCTGCCCTCCAGTGTGCGCTGCGGTGTATAAGCGCGTCCATTATGATGTCCCCTAGCCTGCACATACCCCACCATACAGCCGAGAGAAGCCGGTCTGTGCAGCCACGCCATCCCTGTGTCCCTGTAGCGAACGGAGCGTTCCTGTGGCCCGCCCTTCTCTCCTTCTCTGCCTCTCAGATCTCGCGCGGGGAGCAGCACAGGTGCGCATGTGCGAGATCCATGTGAGAGGCAGAGATCTCGCCTGCTCTGGGTCCTGCCGCCGGCTTTGCTACCTGCATGTCATACGCATTTTAAATAAAATTACCATATAGAAATCAAATCTGACTTTTTTTTGGAGGAGGGGTAGTCTTATACGATGAGTATATTCCAAATTCTATATTTTTAGGGCAAAAGTTGTGGGTCGTCTTATACGCCGGGTCGTCTTATACGCCGGAAAATACGATATATAGGATACAGTAACGTTATAATGCACAAGCCGCGCAGGTAATGTCGACTTGATTAACGGCAGAAAAAATTACAACGGATGTCAGCTATATAGGATACAGCAACATTATAATGCACAAGCCACGCAGGTAATGTCGACTTGATTAACAGCAGAATAAAAATGACACTGGATGTCAGCTATATAGGATACAGTAACGTTATAATGCACAAGCTGCGCAGGTGGTGTTAAGGTAAGGCAAACATGCATTATTTTTGCCCCAAAAGAAAAAAATATATTGCAGCCCGATATCACAATAGCCCTTAAAAAGGCTTTTGGGTCTTTTAAACAGAAATACTAGTTCTGCCTAGCCAATTTCTATCCCTATACTATCTGTCCCTCTTTGCAGCAGCTCTCCCTGATTTGGTCTGAGCCAGGTCACATGTCACTGGGTGCTATATAGCGCCCGATGACGCGTTCCCGGCCAGCCAATCACTGTAATGCCAGTAGCCAAGATGGCTACGGCATTACAGTGAATGCCAGTACCTCCCCGCATGCTAATTGGCTAATTAGCGTGCGGGGAGTGGACTCGAGCATGGCGCTCGAGCACACGCGGTGTTTGGCTGAATATCATATTCGTCCGAGCATGCTCGCTCAGCACTATTGACCATCTAAATATGCCCTTTTGAAATTTCAAGTGTTCTTGTATGGTTCTCTGTATGATGCTGTCCTCCAGTAGAAGCAATGTGACTTTAATGGGACTGAATGAGATGAATTGCAATATCAGATACAGTCACTGATATGAATGAACCCCTTTCCCTATATAAACAATGAAGGTTATATGGTGGCAGTGTTCACTGGAGAACTGCACTTCCTTTATTGTGCTGATCAGCGGGTTCCAGAGGTTGGACCCTGTCCTAACAATTTGTGATAGTCTGTTCTAGGGATTTAATTGTTAAAATCCCACAAAACTCCTTTAAAGGGGTTATCCCATCTTCTGCCACCGCCAGGCGCAGCCCCCTCGCGGCACTCTTAGAAACGAATGGGAGCATACCGCGCTTGCGCTGCCACCGTTCCCATTCATTTCTACGCTGCCGCCGTAAATAGCCGAGCGCTGGCTCGGCTATTTCCGTTGGCTCAATAGAAATTAATGGGAGCTGGGCGCCCATTAGTTTCTATTAGCGCAGCGGGGGAAGGCGGGGCGGCAGCGCTTGGCGGTGGTCGGACGGAAACCCGGGGTCCTCCAGGCTCAGAGCTCCCCCGCTTCGTTCTCAATATAGGTGCGGGTCCACACCCATAAGACAATGGGGGCATATCCTAGCGATATGCCCCCATTGTCAAAGATGGGATAACCCCTTTAAGTCTAATGTGTAACAGTAGCTTAGAGGAACTACTCAATCCTTAATGCATTCAGGAAGCAAAGGTCTTGGAGTACAGTCCTGCTGTATAAATTGGTCTTCATTTATGAATAATGGGGCATTTTGAACAAATAAAATTGGATTGCACCTATTTATTAAAAGGCCAACTCCTTAAAAAATCTGGTGTATTTGGAGTTATATGTTTGATTTATTTATTTATTTTTTGCAGCGCCTATGAACAGACAGACATTTGCACAACTAATTTGCATTTAAACAAAAAAACTTTTATCTCTGATAAACAAGGTTACGTCTATGCTTTGACTATGCCTTATTTCTTCATTTTATTTAAGAGTGAGATGACAAATGTTGCAATATATTTAGCATATCTATATTACATGTTATGCAGATGTACTTGGGTAAGCAAGCACAACAGAATTCATGCAGCAGCAGCTCCCTAAGACCTAACAACGTGAATGGAACTTAAAAAGTTTTACATTCTCACTCTCACAGAGGTGGCGAGGGAACAGAGCAACAGTGGGACAGGTCAGTGATGTGCTTTAAGTGGCACAAGGTAGGACTGTAGGAGTTGTGAGCTCCAAGACTGGACAACCTCTTTAAGGCTTTTCTTATTCCTGAAAAAAACTGATGGACATTCCTTTCATTTTGCTGCTTCCCAAAATGTACAGAGTTGATGTGGATATGCTACATGCAAATCCCTAATACCATATTCAGTTTAACCTCTGTATTATTGCATTTAAAGTACCAAGGACAGATGAAAACTACAGCAAGATTTTTCAGGCCATTAAGTCTTTAGTAACTCACAGGAAATCTCTCTTGATCTTATTATTATTAGAAGTTAGTTCCATTAAATGTGGCGTATCAAAACACAGACTTTACACTTTAGTCTGAAACATCTGTGTATCCTGAACCGGCATTGCGATGCCTGCATACTGTTCCATCCATAACTCCTAAATAGTTTCTGTCCAATAAATCACAATGAGTTTGTGTAATAATATCACCATCACTAAAACAGTTTGCCTTGCTTTACTAATTCCCTGACTCTGAGAATTAGACTTCCATCTGCCAGGGCTCTGCCTTTCTGTTCCTGTAATCAGCAGAGACTTTCTGCTTATTTACAAGTGGTATTTATGTGACGTATTCTTCCACCATGGCGGCTGATTTTTTCCAGACATCCTATCTGCCTAAATATTGTCTCATCCTGACAAACTCTTCTCATTGCAGTCTTCTTTCTTTCTGTCCTTGGGGGAGCTAAAACTGGCTGGCTAAACTCTAAAGCTATGTGTCCTGGATTTATGAATCTGTTTATATAGGATGTGTTTGTATTATTGAGCTGTAGTCCAATAGTCATTAGTGGCTTTCTTTTTCCTGTTGTTCATGATTAATTTCAGATGATACTTGTGATAACTTTAACGTCCTTGCACTATGGCTTATTACATCTGTGTTCCTTTCCATATTCTCAATAAACTTTTTTCCCTGAGTGCAAAAAAAAGTACAAGTCAAGTTAGATAAATGTCTTCAAATAGTTTGATGTCACCCTCTAGTGGATATATCCTGAAATGAAAATCCATCATAGGTTCATAGCAGAGAATAGGAACATTTTCTATTTACAGATGAACTAGAGCCTAGTTAGTCAAATATTGCAGTGCTGACTATCATGGTATCACAGTCTGGTGTCTGTGGTTTTACCTGGGACTGTAGATAAGGCTACTTTCACACTAGCGTTTTATTTTTCCAGTATTGAGTTCCATCATAGGGGCTCAATACCGGAATAAAACGCTTCAGTTTTGCCCCCATTCATTGTCAAAGGGGACAAAACTGAACTGAAGACAACGGAATGCTCTTAAAAGCATTCCGTTCCGTCTCCAGAACGGAGAGCAAACCGCAACATGCTGCGGTTTGCTCTCCGTCCTGGGCATCCGCACTCAGTAAACGGATCCGTCCTCCATTGACTTTCAATGGAGTTCATGACGAATCCTTCCACAGTGCACCACACATGACAGACACATACACACAGACATACACACAGACATATACACAGACATACACATACATACTTACATGCTCCCAGCAGCTCCGCACATCGCAGGAGGAGGAAGACTGCGTGCACATAGGAAGATTCTCACTCCAGCAGAGGGCGCTGTGGGGAATCTTCCTATGTGCGCGCTGTCCTCCTGTGCTGTGCGGAGCATGCTGGGAGCATGTAAGTATGTCTGTGTATGTCTGTGTCTATGTCTATGTGTATGTGTGTGTATGTCTGTGTATGTGTATGTGACACGTGTGGGGCCGGAGCGCTGCTCCAGCTCCTCACGTGTGCTTGCGGCAGCACGGAGCGTTTTGCTCGTTCGTCGGCTGATTAGGGCCACTTTTACACGGGCCGATTATCGGCACTAGCGTTCCTAGGAACGATTTTTCGGCCGATAATCGGCCCATGTAAAAGGACCTTAAGGCCTTATGCACACAGCAAAGTCATGTCCACAACCTATGTACGGTATACACAAAGAACAATGGTCAAATATTATAATGGGCAAATACATTTATCAATACTGGAGTATCCATACTCCCTGCACTGGCATGAGATGTGTCTGATTTATTAAGTAGCAGATGCCTCTTAATAAATTAGACACATCTTTGCCCTGCCATGTGGCAGATACTGAATAGCTTCTACCGCTTTCTGCCAAAAGTTAAAGTCAATGCCACTGTCTTCCGCTGCATATGTCACTGCCCAGAAGCACTGTAATCCCGTGCACAGACACGGCACGTAATCATCTTCTTTGCCTGTGCTGGCAGCAGCCTCATGGAATGCATGTGTCCATGCGCATGTGCGGGATTACAGTGCTTCTGGGCAGTGACGTTGGAGCTGGAAGGAGGGCAAGGAAGCTGGGCTCCAACGGTGATAGGGACAGCCTCTTGGTCTCCTTAGCAGGGTAATTAGCATATGACAAAATATTTTTTATATAAGCTAAATCATTGATGGCAGTAACACAAGTATATTTAAAACATGCTGAAGGAGACCTAACTGCACATATGAATGCCTCTATAGGCATAATCCTGGTGACAGAATCCCTTTAAGCTTCTTGGCACTTTTCTATCACCGTTGGAGCCCAGCTGCAACCCTTCTCCTGCCGCCCATGCCCTCCTTCCAGCTCCAACGTTACTGCCCAGAAGCACTGTAATCCCGCACGTCCGCATGGACACATTCATTCCCTGAGGCTGCTGCCAGCACAGGCCAAGAAGATGGTTACATGCCGTGCCTGTGCACGGGATTACAGTGCTTCTGGGCAGTGATGTATGCAGCAGAAGACAGCAGCACATGCAGTAGCGCCGTGGCATTCTCGTTGCTTCCCCTAGGTTGAGTGACAACACATTCATCGGTCAGGTGGCCTAGGCGCGCAGCTCATGCCCATTCAAATGAATGGGGCTGAGTGTGATACCAAGCACAGCCGCTATACAATGTACAGCACTGTGCTTGGTGTGCTACCAGAAGACCACAGTTCTCATAGGAGTGCCAGTGTCTTCCCAAACAGCTGATTGGCGGGGGTTCCAGGTGTTGGACTCCCAGCGATCAGGATAGGTCATTAGTATTAAAATCTCAAAAAACCCTTTTAAATGTTTTAGGTAGAAATGTCAGGATATTTATCAAAGGTCATCACATGTACCATAGTTATTACAACTGCTGAAAGGCTTTAAAATAGAGTTTCTGAAATATTTAGTGATCGCAGGATACAGCAGGATTCTGCTCATCTTTATGGAGGTTATAAAATGTACTGTCTACAAGTAAAGGATGTGATGGGCATGACCTGGAAATTCTCCGTCTTAAACCTCTGTTTGGCTGGCACCAGTGCCATTGTTGATGTCAATTACAGCTAAGCAGGACATCTGGCTTCAAGTACAGTATCCAGACACACAGCATCAACTGACAGCACATGTCCAGATTACAGCCAGTCATGTCAAAGTCATCCAAAAGCTAAGAGGCTCCCTCCCTCTTATTATACAAAGTATGACATCCAAAGAACAAAGCGTTGCTTGTCCCACAGCCAGCATGCACATAATGGAAACATTAGCCTGCAGATAACTTCTAATGTGTCCGCTTAATGGTTCCTTAATATGTAAGGAGCTATAAAGAGATGTCAGACTGGGTTGTGGAGAATAATGTCAGTCTGGGTTCTGGAATTGTAGAGCTTTAGAGCAACATGATATTATCTTCCACCTTCATAACATTTCTATTCCAGATTTACAATTTTCCTTTTATAGCCCTGAAACTGTTCCCTTGCACACTTTGTATACAGTATACATAGTTAGGAAAAAGAGAAATGAATGACATTTACATAGAGTGACCACACAAGCTTCATCTATGACTTAAAGAAGGACTCCCAAAAAATGTTTTATTCTCTGACCTGTTAGAAAGGTACATGATATAATCTGTACTGAAGGTAATCTTCTTACCAGTGACTGTATTTGTGAGTTATAACCTCCCTTTTGATCCTCAGCTGTGTTATGTGACCAACACTGATTTCCAACTGACACATTGAGGCTCCCATAGGAATACATAGAGAAACTGGGTTCTTGTGCACACATAAGATCCTATGTTATTTGGAAAGTTAGAGGAGCACATTTATTAAGACCAGCCCTATTGCTTGCGGACGATCCATGGAGAGGTGTCCGCCTCTATAGATCCACTGCCCCTTCTAAATGTAAGACAGCTTCCTAGCAAGTAGTATACCACTACTGCGGATCGCATTGTGAGAAAGTCCATAGGAGGAGGAGTGAGGAGGAGGAGATAGCATGGAGGGATTGTACTGTGTGCTCCTCACTGAGCAAGGACCTTCAGTTGAAGGATCTCCAGCCCTGCTGCTCTAAGTAACATCTGCTTCTATAAAATATAGCACAGCAGTAAGTAGGGGCGTCATGTAGATGTAATGAAAACATTCAGAACTGCTCCCAGGCCTCATCTGAGCTCAGGTCTCAAAGCAACCGCTTCTTCTGCTTCCCTGATAGCTACACCACTGCACTTTTCCTTGATCACTTACCTTGTGCTTCATAATCTTTTTGTGGTTAGGGTTTTGTCTTAGTACAATGTGATTCACAGGACTGGATTGTCCTCTTTTTAAAAGGGGGTTGGCTTCATTGACTTTTCCAGCTGTATCATGTGCATTGAGGTATATTTCTAACAACTTGCAACAAATTACTCATCAGCTTCTCCTTAGTTTACCCTAAACATTTTTGGTTCAAGCTGCTGGTCAGGATAAAAACTTATGAAATCTCTCTTCCTATGACCCTTTGGGTAAATTTGTGTCTCCAGTTCTGTGTCATGCCAGTTTTTTTTTCTTTTATCTTTTTTATTGTCTCTTTCTATCCCATTCTGTCTCTTTTCTGTCTTGTGTTTCTCTTTCTGTTCATCTTATAGTCAAAGTATAAAAGCATTCCCAAACTTTTGCTTCCTGATTTAGTGACACTCCCAGCTTATTTATATGGACACTCCAGACAAGAAAAGGCAGCAATTCCACCATTGCTTTTGGTTTTATTTTTCTGGCATACACTGTGCAAGAAAAAGACAAGATCTCTCTTAAAGGGAATTTGTCACCAGGATAATCACTATTGAAGTAAAGCCATGGCCTAATGGCACTTACTGCCTTGTTTCCAGATGTGCCTTTGTTCCAGCAATGGATGTTTTCTATTTTCTATAAAAATGCAGTTTTTGGGGTATACAAATGAGCCAGTAACATAGTTTATAAGGCCGAAAAAAGACATCTGTCCATCCGGTTCGGCCTGTTTTCCTACAAGTTGATCCAGAGGAAGGCAAAAAACCCTGTGAGGTAGAAGCCAATTTTCCCCACTTTAGGGGAAAAAAATTCCTTCCCGACTCCAATAAGGCAATCAGAATAACTCCCTGGATCAACGACCCCTCTCTAGTAACTATAACCTATAATATTATTACCCTCCAGAAATACATCCAGGCCCCTCTTGAACTCTTTTAGTGAACTTATATAGTCTATAGTCTCACTGCTCTTACCGTAAAGAATCCTCTTCTATGTTTGTGTACAAACCTTCTTTCCTCCAGGCGCAGAGGATGTCCCCTCGTCACAGTAACAGTCCTGGGGATAAATAGATGATGGAGGAGATCTCTGTACTGACCTCTGATATATTTATACATAGTTATTAAATCTCCCCTCAGTCGTCTTTTTTCTAAAGTGAATAAGCCTAATTTTGATAATCTTTCTGGGTACTGTAGTACACCCATTCCAGTTATTACTTTAGTTGCCCTCCTCTGAACCCTCTCCACCTCTGCTATGTCTGCCTTGTTCACAGGAGCCCAGAACTGTACACAGTACTCCATGTGTGGTCTGACTAGTGATTTATAAAGTGGCAGGACTATGTTCTCATCATGGGCATCTATGCCTCTTTTGATGCAACCCATTATCTTAATGGCCTTGGCAGCAGCTGTCTGACACTGGTTTCTACAGCTTAGTTTGCTGTTCACTAAAATTCCTAGGTCCTTTTCCATGTCAGAGTTACCCAATGCTTTACCATTTAGTATGTACTGGTGACTTGCATTATTCCTTCCCATATGCATAACCTTACATTTGTCAGTGTTAAACCTCATCTGCCACTTCTCTGCCCAAGCCTCCAGTCTATCCAGATCCATCTGTAGCAGTGTACTGTCCTCTTCTGTGTCAATTACTTTACACAGTTTAGTGTCATCTGCAAAAATTGGTATTTTACTGTGCAAGCCTTCTACAAGATCATTAATAAATATATTGAAGAGAATAGGGCCCAGTACTGACCCCTGAGGTACCCCACTAGTGACAGTGACCTAATCTGAGTATATACTGTTAATAACCACCCTCTGTTTTCTATCACTGAGCCAGTTATTTACCCACATTACAGACATTTTCTCCCAGTCCAAGCATTCTCATTTTATATACTAACCTTTTATGTGGTACCGTGTCAAATACTTTGGAGAAGTCCAGATATACGACATCCATTGATTCGCCACGGTCAAGTCTAGAACTTACCTCCTAAGGTGCCCAGAGGAGCGTCACTCTTGCAGGAAGGAGCCCAGGCACGTCTCCTGCTAGCACCAAAGCATGCCCATATGCTGGGAGCAGGGAAAGGGGGCAGAGTTATGACTTGAATGTGATGTAGGAGGCGTGCCTCGGCTCCTTCCTACAAGAGTGAAGCCTCTCTAGGCACCTTACTGCCTCATTTGCATACCAAATAAACTGGATTTTCAGAAGATAGAAAGCATATATTGCTGAAACAAAGGCACATCTGGAAATAAAGTACTAAGTGCTATTAGGCCACAGCTTTACTTCAATAGTGGTTATCCTGGTGACAGATTTCCTTTAATATCCCAATGAAGTCTTCCAGTGCAAAAGGATATGAGAGCCTCCTTTCTTCAACTTCTTTGTATTTATAGGTATCAAATGGATCCTCAGTGGTTAATTATGGTAAATGTCAACATGCTTTGGTGTGCGGTATACTTTTTAACCCCTGCAGACACAAAAAAATCTCATTTTAAATTTAGTTATACCTCACAAAATATGTATAAATATATATATATATCTTAATAAGATATATATATATATTATATTTCTACTTTATGTTTGCATCATTTTGTAAATGTCATTTTATTTTTTAGGATGTTAGAAGGCTTTTAGAAGAAGATTTTTAAATTTTCAAGAAATTTTCCAAAACCAACTTTTTAGGACCATTTCAGTTCTGAAGTGACTTTGAGTGGCTTACCTTCCTATCTATACCTATTTCAAGCACATATGCACATGCTATCATCAAGCATGTGTTTTTACTAGAGATGAGCGAGCATACTCGTCCGAGCTTGGTGCTCGTTCGAGCATTAGGGTACTCGTAAGTGCTCTCTGCTCGGACGAGTATCTCGCCATGCTCGAGGAAATGGCAACTTCCGCATCGTGCTTTTTTGGCGCCTAAAAACACAGCCAATCACAAGCCAGGAGACTCTGCGTACCACCCAGCATCACGTGGGGCCCTTACATGTCGATAGCAGGGGTTGGCTGGCCTGATCAGGTGACCCTGGAATATACTACCGACTGGCCGCGGTGCTCGGCTCAGATGCCGTCTGGATGTCGTTAGGGATAGAGCTGCTGCCTTTCAGGGACAGTGTTAGGGCCTGCATTTAGTTGTCTGTTAGGCAGGGATCACCCACAAAGAACCCAACAGCCCTTCTAAGGGCTAGAAGACATTTTTTTTTTGTCACTTGGCTGGCTGGCACTAGTAGTGCAGCTATCACCATATATAACCCCCTTTTTTAATGTTATATGTCAGTGATACAAATCCATTGCACACAGCAGTGTGGAACCATTCTGTGTGTCCCAGTTCAGTACACTCACTATTTTCTGTCCAGGTGACACTTTCTGTATGTCAACGAATACAACCAAGTCATTTGCTGCCTGTCACGTGTATGGCTTCATCCCAAAAATCTCTGTGCGACATTTGTCTGGGTCGCAGTCTAAATAGCTACCATCAGTAGGGTGTCAGTTAGGTCTACGATAGTTTCTGCACGTCACGTTCCCAAAAAAACAAAAATACAAAAAAATATAGAAAAAAAATTAGTTTTTTGTTGTTTTAGCTGAGTGATACAAATCCATTTCACACAGCTGCGTGTAACCTTTCTGTGTGACGCAGTTCAGCATACTCACTCCAAACGGTATATACTGTCCAGGTGACACTTTCTGTACGTCACAAAATACAACCAAGTCACCTGCTACCTGTCACGTATATATAGCTTGAACCTAAAAATCTCTGTGCGACATTTGTCTGGGTCGCAGTCTAAATAGCTACCGTCAGTAGGGTGTCAGTTAGCTCTACGATAGTTTCTGCACGTCACGTTCCCAAAAAAACAAAAATACAAAAAAATATAGAAAAAAAATTAGTTTTTTGTTGTTTTAGCTGAGTGATACAAATCCATTTCACACAGCTGCGTGTAACCTTTCTGTGTGACGCAGTTCAGCATACTCACTCCAAACGGTATATACTGTCCAGGTGACACTTTCTGTACGTCACAAAATACAACCAAGTCACCTGCTACCTGTCACGTATATATAGCTTGATCCTAAAAATCTCTGTGCGACATTTGTCTGGGTCGCAGTCTAAATAGCTACCGTCAGTAGGGTGTCAGTTAGCTCTACGATAGTTTCTGCACGTCACGTTCCCAAAAAAACAAAAATACAAAAAATATAGAAAAAAATTAGTTTTTTGTTGTTTTAGCTGAGTGATACAAATCCATTTCACACAGCTGCGTGTAACCTTTCTGTGTGACACAGTTCAGCATACTCACTCCAAACGGTATATACTGTCCAGGTGACACTTTCTGTACGTCACAAAATACAACCAAGTCACCTGCTACCTGTCACGTATATATAGCTTGATCCTAAAAATCTCTGTGCGACATTTGTCTGGGTCGCAGTCTAAATAGCTACCGTCAGTAGGGTGTCAGTTAGCTCTACGATAGTTTCTGCACGTCACGTTCCCAAAAAAACAAAAATACAAAAAATATAGAAAAAAAATTAGTTTTTGTTGTTTTAGCTGAGTGATACAAATCCATTTCACACAGCTGCGTGTAACCTTTCTGTGTGACACAGTTCAGCATACTCACTCCAAACGGTATATACTGTCCAGGTGACACTTTCTGTACGTCACAAAATACAACCAAGTCACCTGCTACCTGTCACGTATATATAGCTTGATCCTAAAAATCTCTGTGCGACATTTGTCTGGGTCGCAGTCTAAATAGCTACCGTCAGTAGGGTGTCAGTTAGCTCTACGATAGTTTCTGCACGTCACGTTCCCAAAAAAACAAAAATACAAAAAAATATAGAAAAAAAATTAGTTTTTTGTTGTTTTAGCTGAGTGATACAAATCCATTTCACACAGCTGCGTGTAACCTTTCTGTGTGACGCAGTTCAGCATACTCACTCCAAACGGTATATACTGTCCAGGTGACACTTTCTGTACGTCACAAAATACAACCAAGTCACCTGCTACCTGTCACGTATATATAGCTTGATCCTAAAAATCTCTGTGCGACATTTGTCTGGGTCGCAGTCTAAATAGCTACCGTCAGTAGGGTGTCAGTTAGCTCTACGATAGTTTCTGCACGTCACGTTCCCAAAAAACAAAAATACAAAAAATATAGAAAAAAAATTAGTTTTTTGTTGTTTTAGCTGAGTGATACAAATCCATTTCACACAGCTGCGTGTAACCTTTCTGTGTGACACAGTTCAGCATACTCACTCCAAACGGTATATACTGTCCAGGTGACACTTTCTGTACGTCACAAAATACAACTAAGTCACCTGCTACCTGTCACGTATATATAGCTTGATCCTAAAAATCTCTGTGCGACATTTGTCTGGGTCGCAGTCTAAATAGCTACCGTCAGTAGGGTGTCAGTTAGCTCTACGATAGTTTCTGCACGTCACGTTCCCAAAAAAACAAAACTAAAAGAAAAAAAATATTTAAAAAAAATATATATATAAAAAAAATAATTATTTTTGTTGTTTTAGCTGAGTGATACAAATCCATTTCACACAGCTGCGTGTAACCTTTCTGTGTGACACATTTCAACATACTCAATCCAAACGGTATATACTGTCCAGGTGACACTTTCTGTACGTCACAAAATGAAACCAGACTGAACAAGTTTCTGGGTTTCAGTACACCAGGCCCATTTATTTAATTTTTTTTATAGAATACAATTATATACAGAAAATGTGGAACC
Organism: Rhinella marina; assembly: GCA_900303285.1. NCBI lineage: Eukaryota > Metazoa > Chordata > Amphibia > Anura > Bufonidae > Rhinella > Rhinella marina. The sequence goes on from ONZH01031240.1 coordinate 31,491, forward strand.
CCAGGGCTAAGGTTCGAGGACGAGGACGAGGGCGTGGGGTGTGGGCAGTCAATTACTGCAGGGGGCAGAGGCCGTGGTCCTGGGCAGGGTGAGACAGTACCTGCTGATGAGGGAGCTGTGGAACGCCGCAGAGCTACACTCCCTAGCTTCATGTCTCAACTTACAGGGACACGTGGTAGAGGACTGTTGAAACCACAACAGTGCGAACAGCTGATCTCGTGGATTGCAGATAATGCTTCAAGTAATTTGTCCGCCAGTCAGTCTTCCACGCAGTCCACCCACGTTACCCAAGGGAGCACTCCTCTGGCTCCTCCACCTCAACCTCCTTCCCCCCAGTCTGCCCCCTCCCAGGAAAATTTGGAATGTGATCCGGCCTACTCTCAGGAACTGTTTTCTGGACCCTTCCCAGAGTCACAAACCACTTCTCAGGTTGCTGCTGACCTCTTTCCCGATGCCCAAGTGTTCCAACTGTCGCAGTCTGTGGGTGATGATGATGATGATAATGACAATGTTGAGTTAGTGGAAGAAGTTTGTAAAGAGGTGTCGGACGATGAGGAGACACGGTTGTCAGACAGTGGTGAAGTTGTTGTAAGGGGAGGAATTCCGAGGGGGGAGCAGACTGAGGAATCGGAGGATGACGAGGTGACTGACCCGAGCTGGGTTGATATGCCGAGTGAAGACAGTGCTTCTGAGGCAGAGGCGAGTGCTGCACCAGAACAGGTTGTAAGAGGCAGTGGTGTGGCCAGAGGGAGAAGCAGGGCCAGAGCTGGTGCATCAGCAGCAACTGTTTCACGTAGTGAAGCTCCCGTGGCGAGGCCTAGATGTTCACAAGTCTGGAGGTTCTTTAAAGAAAGTGAGGATGACCGACGGACTGTGGTGTGCAACCTGTGCCACACCAGGATCAGCAGGGGTGCCACCACTACTAGCCTAACCACCACCAGCATGTGCAGGCATATGAGTGCTAAACACCCCACTCAATGGAACCAAGGCCGTTCACCACCTCCTGCGGGTCACACCACTGTTCCTTCCGCTGTGTCACTCGCTGCCTCTGCTAGTCAACCCCCTGCGTCACTCGCTGCCTCTGCTAGTCAACCCCCTGCCCAGGACCCCGGCATGAGCGCCTCCCGCCGGAAAACCACACCTTCGCCTCAACGATCCTCCACAGTGTCCACCAATGTGTCCCAGCGCAGCGGTCAGCTGTCTTTACAGCAGACGCTGGAGCGCAAGAGGAAATACAGTTCCACCCACCCACATGCCCAAACCCTCAACGTCCACATCTCCAAATTGCTTAGCCTGGAGATGCTGCCCTATAGGCTGGTAGAGACCGAGGCCTTTCGCAATCTCATGGCGGTGGCTGCCCCTTGGTATTCGGTCCCCAGCCGCCACTATTTTTCCCGATGTGCCGTCCCAGCCCTACACCAGCACGTGTCAGAGAACATCATCCGTGCCCTGACCAACGCTGTTTCTGAGAAGGTCCACCTAACCACGGACACGTGGACAAGTACTGCCGGGCAGGGACACTATATCTCACTGACGGCACATTGGGTTCAATTGGTGGAGGCTGGGACCGAGAATGACCCTGGGGCCGCTCATGTACTGCCCACACCGAGGATTGCGGGGCTTACCTCGGTCACGGTCTCTCAGACGTACTATGCCTCCTCCTCCTCCAACCCCTCCTCCTCCTCCACTGAATTACCATCCGTGGGCACGGCGCCTTCAGTCGGTAGCTCTAGGCGCAGCAGCAGTGCCATGGGTAAGCGCCAGCAGGCGGTGCTCAAACTGCTGAGCTTAGGTGACAAAAGGCACACCGCCCAAGAGCTGTTACAGGGCATCACGGCGCAGACCCGATGTGTGGCTGGCACCGCTGAACCTCAAGCCAGGCATGGTTGTGCGTGACAACGGGCGTAACCTGGTGGCGGCTCTGCAACTCGGCAGACTGACACATGTGCCATGCCTGGCCCACGTGTTCAGTCTAATAGTTCAGAGGTTCCTCAAGACATACCCCAATCTGTCTGATTTGCTCACCAAGGTGCGCCGCATCTGTGCGCATTTCCGCAAGTCGAACACAGATGCTGCCACTCTCAGCGCAGCGCAGTGCTGCCTACAACTGCCCGCTCACCGACTATTGTGCGTCGTGCCCACGAGATGGAATTCTACATTAAACATGTTATCCAGAGTTTACCAGCAGCGCAGAGCGATTGTAGACTGCCAGATGTCATCTTCCACCAGAACTGGTAGTCAGGTCTCTCAGATTCCTCAAGTCTACAATGAGGAGTGGACATGGATGTCTGATATCTGCCAGGTGTTGAGCAACTTTGAGGAGTCAACACAGATGGTCAGCGGCGATGCCGCCATTATCAGCCTCACCATCCCGCTGCTTTGCCTGTTGAAAAACTCACTGCTCAGCATCAAGTCAGATGCTTTGCGCTTGTCACAAGAGACAGTGGAGGAAGATACGTCGCTTGATAGCCAGAGCACCTTCCGTTCTGTTTTCTCAGCACGTATCGGAGGAGGGGGATGAGGATGAGGAGGAAGAGGAGGAGAATGTCGGCGAGACAGTAGAGGGTACCAGTGCTCAGTCCTTAACTCTTGAGCGTGTATGGGCTGAAGAGGAGGACTTGGAGGAGGAGGAGGAGGAAATGGAGAGTCAGGTCAGTGAGGAGAGGGAATTCTTGCGTGTTGGGACTCTGGCGCACATGGCAGACTTCATGTTAGGCTGCCTATCCCGTGACCCTTGCGTTAGAAGAATTTTTTCAAACACCGATTACTGGGTGTTCACTCTCCTGGACCTACGGTACAAGCAGAACCTTTCCACTCTCATCCCTGGAGAGGAAAGGAGTATGAGAGTGAATAGATATCAACAGGCCCTGGTGCACAAGCTGAAACAATTCTTCCCATCTGACGCCGCTAGCGGCAGAGGGCATGGTTCTGTGGGAATCTATATTGCCCAACATTGGATACGGTAGCAAGTAGAAGACCAAACACATGCTGCCCACAGGGTTCCGCAAATTCCTGGTCCACCCGCAAATTATTTGTCCACAATGTCAAGGAGGTCGAGGTTCTGTTGATGAGCAACAAGTCCTTCTGTACTGAAATCGCCGACAAAGTCTCCATCTAAGAACCTACAGACCATTGTGGAGAGAGCGGCACAGCTCGCCATCAAAGTGACGAACCCCTAAGCCAGACTGCGCAGAGAAGATAACGAATAAATATCTCTGTAGTTATTTTTGCTAAATAAAAGTTAAATAAACCCCCCAAAAAATTCATCTGTTCCTGTGCCTGATCCACCCAAGTTGAATCTGTACCATCCTGAGAAATTCCCCCCCAAGGAGTCCCCACTGTAACATGCTTCCCATACAACTACCTCACCCCCCGACACCTGTGTCTTGCCATTGTCCACCACCTCCTCAGACAACACTGGTAAATCCCCACTGTCAGCACACGGAAACAGCAAAAGGTCTTGCGAATTAGGGCAGAGAATGTTCTGGGCTAGCACATCAGGGAAGGGGTGACTATGGGGTTCCAGGGAGTACGTGACCACATGCAATATCCATTTAAAAGTCATGCCACACTTGATGTAGCTCATAATTGACAATTGTACCGGTTGATGCTAAATTTTTAATTTGGGGTCCTGCGTCGCCATTCTAACTACATCTGGCTGTTATCACCACCACACACGCTAGCCCAGGGGGCACTCCTCTGGCTCTTCCAGCGAAACCTCCTTCCCCCCAGCCTGCCACCTCACCTACAGGCCCTCTCTCCAAACAATTTACTTCTTTGTCCTATCTTTGTCTCTCTCTCTCTACAAACTATTTTTCTGGATAGCTGCCATATACGGTATTAAACTGAGTAGTATACATAGAAGACATACCACACTTGATCAATCTCATAATTTACGACTGTACCGGTTGATGCTAAATTTTTAAGTTGGGGTCCTGCGTCGTCATTCTAACTACACCCGGCTGTTGTCACCACCACACACGCTAGCCCAGGGGGCACTCCTCTGGCTGTTCCAGCGAAACCTCCTTCCCCCCAGCCTGCCCCCCACCTACAGGTCCTCTCTACAAACAATTTACCCGGATAGGGGACGTCTTAGATATTGTACAGATTTTTGTTTGGTTCTTCTTTTATTTCCCTCCTGACCTGTGATAGGCAGAGCATGGACACGTCCCCTTAGCTGCAGTGGGAAAGACACTCCCCTGGCCAGAGCAAGCTCTTTTTCCATTTTCCGTGGTCGAAAAATCCATAAAATATAAGGTCCCAAGATAGGGGACGTATACGGTATTAAACTGAGAAGAATCGATACTGCACCGGCTGATGCTAGAGTATTTCCAAATGCATTCCGGCTGTTGTCACCACCACACACGCTAGCCCAGGGGGCACTCCTCTGGCTCTTCCAGCGAAACCTCCTTCCCCCCACCTACAGGCCCTCTCTCCAAACAATTTACCCGGGTAGGGGGACGTATTAGATATTGTACTGATTTATTTTTTAGATGCTTGGGAAGCAGCTATGCTCACCACTATACATCCAACAGCCACAGCAACTGATAAGAACAGATACTAAACTTGATTTTAGCTGCAGTGCCAGCATGAGCAGTGGTGTCACCTGCAGGCGGTGATGGACCTTCGTTGCACCTAGTTGGGTGCTTCCCTAACATGTGATGGGTATTTGCCTTGCCTTTCTTGGTCTGGGTGAGCACAATTGCCATGAGGGTAACCACCAGGCTGTTGCCTGAGAATTTGGGGTAATGGTGGGATTAGGCAGCCTCAGAGGCATCCATGCATGCTGCCCCTGCTGTTTCCTGTCCATTTCCGTGGTGTTTCCATCATTTTCTGAGGTTTCAAGGTTTTCACCCAGCCTTCCCTAGGCAGAGCCTTGGTCCCCTGCAAAAAATGTTCGAGTCTCCCATTGACTTCAATGGGGTTCGTTACTCGAAACGAGCACCTGAGCATCGGGAAAAGTTCGACTCGAATAACGAGAACCCGAGCATTTTAGTGCTCACTCATCTCTAGTTTTTACATTTGTGTGATTACCTACAAACATTTCTATGTGTGATTTTAACTATTATAAGTTATATTTTATGCACTACTCCTTTTCTGAATAAACTACTTATCAGCAAAACAAACCTCAATATTGATCACCCTGATTCTGCAGTTTTCAGAAACATAACATATGTGATCGTAAACTGCATTATGGGAGCACAACAGGGCCCAGAAGGGAAGGGGAGACATTTAGCTTTTGGAGACAGAGTTTGATAGAAAAGTTGTGTGATTTGAAGAGACCCTGAGGTATTCTTACAGTGAAAACCCCCTGAAAAAAGACACTCTATTTTAGAAGCTACACCCCTCAATTATTTTTTTTGAAGGCTGCAGTGAGCACTTTGACCCAACAGGCGCTTCATAGAATTTAGAAACACTTGGCAGTGAAAATTTAAAAATAAAATACATTTCTCCAATAAGCAGTTGCATTAGCCCTAAATTATACATTTTCACGGGGTAACTGAAGAAAATCACACCACATTTGTTACTCATTTTATCTTGTATACAGCAACACCCCATATGTGGTCATAAACTGCAGTATAGTGCATAGAAAGGAAGGAACACCATTTGGCTTTTGGAGTGTGGATTTTGCTGGACTGGTTTTCGGGTGTTACATTACATTTGCAGAGACCCTGAAAAATTTGTGGAAACCCTGCCACAAATATGACATTTCAGTGCCTAGTATGTTGTACCTAGCTTGTGCCATCTGAGACATACCACACCCCTTAAATTGTAAGACAGGTTCTACTGGGTACAGAATGCCATGAAACCTCTGTTTGAGTACACTGCAGGGTTCAGTGAAAGACCAACTTTTGGCTTTTGCAGCACATATTTTGATGGATTGGTTTACCGTGTTGCTTTCAAGCAGCCTCTGGGGTACCAGTATAGCAATTTTTTTTTCCAGCATACACTGCAACAAATAGCACATGTTAACATTATTTTGCTTTTCAATATGATTACACAGATACCAGTTTTAAATTATTTTTTAAAGTTAATAGTTTTATTAAAATCTCATTCATTTTGCTAAACTTACTGTAAATGCTGCAGATTTTATATGCACACAATTTCACTGCGTAAAAATTTGCACTGTTGTCATCTGAATGACAAAGTGAATTTTGCAGATTATACCAAGTTCCTATTTGTAGTAAAATTCATTTAAAATTCTTATTAATAATTTTAGGATAAGGACTTTCAAAAGAAGGATACATCAATGACATTATACTTAGTGGAGATATGTTTTCAACCTGTATTTAGGCATCTGCTATGGTACTATGGAGTTAAATCATAAATCACCACTAGTAACCTGATCACTAAAAGCAATCCGACAGGCCTTTATGTCACTCTGCACCTAATAGTGCTCTTCCCTATTCACGTTAAGTGCAATCAGGTTAATAGTCCCTGAGTCAGGAATACATGAATAGTAAGTAGACTGAATTTAAGGTCACATTACTTCACTCTTGAAAGCAGCAGAAAAGCAGATAGGGTCAGAGAATAAGATGTTCTTTTGTGCATTTTACATTTGTGCAGACATGTCTTAGGATATGTCAGAGATAACACATACAGTTGGTTTGCATCTGTAGTCAATAAGTACCGTAATTTTTGTATTGTGTTTAATTATCAGATCTTTACTACAGCTATCAACATTTGACGTTCCATAAGGTTTTCTCTGATTAATAAAAGCTTTTAGTACCCACAAGAACAAAGAAAAGGGTAGGACCTTGATAATGGAAATTTAATATGATGTACATACAGTATATGCATACAACTGCAAATATAATGTACGGTATGTAGTGCATGTCGCAATGCGTCATGCTGCAACGCGAAAATCGCAAAAAAACTGTTGTGACTGTTGCAGTTGCAGCATGGCACATGGCAGTTGCAGCATGGCACACTATTGAATATTTTCACAAAAAAGTGGCGCAACTTTTCTGCGATAAGAAGTCGCCATGTAGCTGTATCCTTTTTTGTTGCACGACACGTCGCTACGTAGCCTAAGTGCTTGTATTTTCCTATTTATAGGTCCAGCACAACTTTAGCTACTTGCTCTAGCAATGAAAGATTTAAGAGCTCATTCACATGACCGTATTGTTGCCATGCCCATGCTGTGGACTGAAAATAGCAGTCTGCAATGCACAGGCTCTGGCCTTGTGAATCCCATATTGCGGTGCAGACCCATTGACTTGAATGGGTCTGCAACACGTTCTAAATTTTTCCAGTGCCTAGGCATGGACCAGGTAGCCTTTAGAAGTGCTTCTGAGTGTTTCCTTGGTCTTCTGATCCTTGCCTCCACTCCACAGAAGATAGGACATGTCCTATCTTTTGCCGTATCTTTCGGATCACAAACCCATTCACGTCAATGGGTCCACATCTGCAACACGAAGTGCACATGGCTGGTGTCTGTGTATTGTGGACCCTCTTTTTGCAGTCAGCAATACTGGCTAGGACGTTCCATTCACAGGCTGGTCCGTCATACTTTGGTGACCTTTCTAGCATGTGGAAGGTTTGCTTATCTGTTGCACATGTTCTGGTCTCCAGCTGTAAAAATGAGATTCCTTAGTGGTTCATAACTTTTAATGGTTAACTGAAAAGATGATGACAAAATTGTAGGCTTTTGACACTACTCAGGTCTCATCCTCAGACGTGGTACAAAGACATTTTTTTTCTCTCCAGCTGTGTAATTGCTTGACTCCATTTCATATCCCTGCTAGACTCTGCTGGTAACAACTTATCTTTTGTTTATATGTCCACATCAATGTAATTGTGTGACCTGTGGTGTGTGTGACGTGTCCCTGGAAATCGCTCCCTCCACACCTCACCCCACTTCATTCATGTTATGTCATCATTGATTTCTCATGCACTGTTTCTCTTGTTGCTGTTGGTACTTACACAGTGAGGATGGGCCTGGGAAAACAGAAAGAGATTGTCTGGACTTTAGAATCCATAAATGGGATGCCACAGCGGCATGGTCTTCTTGTACTGCCTGATACCGAAAATATCATACATTCAGTTCTGAGACAGAAACATTTTAACTTAGCAGTGTAGTAATCCTTTAATATATCATAAAACCCACAATTCATTCTTATGGCAAGTGTCGGTATCTTAGCGATTCTGCTCCCCCTCCTGCCTAATCTGTCATCTATCCTAAGATTGGGCAAACAGCTTATGCGAATTTAATGCAAGGTGACAGCTAGCTCACGCTTACATCTTTCACACCACCTCCAGTCACTAAGGTTTCAAAGTCCCCCTTCTAAACCACTTCAATAAGAACTGACTGGCATATACCTAAGGCCTGTTCATTTAAGCCACATGGTAAACTATCCCTTCAAGGGCAATACAGCAAATATCAGCTAATCGAACCCTATAGGAAATGTTTTTTTTTGCTTTTGCATACATTTCCTTCCTTCAATTAAGCATTAGGTTTTTTTACAGCATACAGAATATGATGTTTTCATGAAACATTTTGCTACCTGAAAAGTCTAGGGCCTGCCTTCATTGCATGTCCGGTTGATGCAAAGCTGTGTTGACAGCTCTGTTGGTTGCCTTTAGAAACAGCGGTTTAGCTCCATTGTCAAACATGTGACCTAGTGCATCTCAGTGTGACTGTCACCTGAGCTTCCCACAATGCATTGCCTTTGGTAACAATAAATCAACAGGAATTTGTAATATAGCTGTTAGAAGTAATCTTTTGGAATTCTGAAAATTTGCAAATGTTTAATCCCTTAACAACTACTACCATATTCATTCTGCAACAACATAAAAACACATTCAAGTGCCTGGCTGTCTGAATTTTTGCACTCTATGGGGGAAATTAACAAACATGGTGTAAAGGAAAACAGGCAGAGTTGCTCATAGCAGCCAGTCAGATTCCATCTTTTCCAAAGGAGCTTTGAAAAATGAAGAGTAGAATCTAATTGGTTTTCCTTTACACCATGTTTGATAAATCCCCCCCCCCCATAGTTTCTGTATACACAGTGTCACTACCTCTTTTGGTTCTGGTGACCATGTGATCAGATGAAAATACATACAAGACAAAGCAAAGCCCAGATTGTGACAACTTTCATTGTGTTTTTTTCATATAACAGTACTGTTAAATTGTTCCCAAACATCTCTTCTGATCTCCTGTGGTACAAATTGATTAAATACAACAAATAATAATAGCAATAATAAACTTAAAAGTACTTAATCTGCTGTACCAGCCAGTTCACAAGGCCTCATCCCAGTACAATGACCATAACTAGATAATGGTATATATCAAGACAGAGACAAGAAAAAGCATACAGCCTATGTTAGTGTTTCTCTATATTATTAAAACATTAATAATACGCACTAATTTCAGGAGTTTCAAAAAGTTCTGATGTTTAAAAAATGTGTGGAACTAAACGGTCTCTAGAGAGCTGTGGAATATTTTCCTATGTAAGGAAATCTTCACAGCACTGTACAGTAAATACAGATACATTCGACGTTTGCGTGTTCTCCCCATGTTTGCCTGGGTTTCTAGGCTCCAGTTTTTCCCAACACACCAAAAACATACAGATAGCTTCATCCAGAATTTAGATTGTGTGTCCTAATGTACAAGTGACTGATATGAGTGCTGGCAATCTCTGTACTTTGCTGCAGAATATTTAAGATAGATAGATATAGACAGTAATTCTTCAATGATGGGTATCAACGTTGGACTATCCAGTTTCAAGCCCTGTGAATTGCTCATAATCCAGCCACTAAAGTTAGTACTTGTTTTTATTCCTAATTGAGTCTCGCTGACAAGTGCATCGGGTACAGTTGATGTTTCATTTACACAGCTTGATCTGAACTAAATTCATCCGTTAGCAATTCTCCCGCACAGCAGCCTCCCAGCACCATTGTCTGTAATGAAGATATTTGTAACGAGGAGAGTCTGAGAGAGTTGTGATGAGAGAACTCCAAGAAGCTAGGGCTGGCAAGCATTGTCACCTCTTGTTAGGGATGTGATTGGTGCAAGTGAATACTGGCACCAGTATCTTTGTCAGATGTTCTGCTTTCTGTCACAGTGCACAGTTCCTATCCTGTCTACATTTTTGACAGTGTCTCCTCCGATTATAGCTAAAATGTAACTTGCAGGGTGGCTCTGTGTAGTCTTCCTTTATTCAAAGTCGATCAATGATTTTCTCTTCTTAACTCTTTTTGATATGCAGTTCCATGCTTCTGTTATTCTAATTCTGAAAAAATTGTTATCGTTATGTTTGTATTTAGAGGGTAGTACAGCTGCAACTGAGACAGGCCTATGATAAATACATGGTGGCTTCATTGTATCATATCTTTTTTAATTGAACCTAATTCAAACTGGAACCACAGATCTCTATAAAAGCTTGCAGTAGGTTTGCATGTTTGGCAGCTCCTGGGGTACCTTGTGGCTTTGTCATACCATGCAGAATTGGGTAATAGGTAATGCATCATCCATATAAACATACCACAACAGAAACAAGTAGTTTTCTTTTCTTCCTATTCTCCAGAGCTGACCAAAAGTTACAACTTTGTTGCTGTGCTATATATTCCACTCCAGCTCCAAATATGAGAAAGCTTAATCACAGGTTCTCATACATTAGCAGCCACGTTGCCCAAGGTGGCCATACAGATTAGTAGTAGGCTGATGATTGAACAACTGCTGAATAAACGCTCGTTCATCAGGCGATACAGATTACACAGATTGTGCTGTGTAATAGCGATATGCTGCCGGCAAACCACTAGACAGTATGGGGGCAAGCAATGACATAGTGATCGCTCCTCCCCATGCTGCGGAGATAATCGTTGCATGTAATATCAGCTGTCTCTTCCACTAGCTAGCAAGCGATTGCCAGGAGGGAACCTTTCCCTCCTGACAAGTTTGCTGATCTGCCTGTCTAATACACACTATATGAGCATTTTAGTTGAAGTAGTCTGTTGATCAACTTTAGACTAAAGGCTTAGACAACTACTGTTGGTTTTTTTTCTGTGCATTCCATTATATTCAAGGTCTCCAACACTCATTTAAAACACCATCAATCTTCCTTCTCACATCCTTAAATAGATTGGGGGTTAGACAGCAGAGATGCTTATGTGTTTCGGATGAAGAAGAAACATCTTTACTCATAGGCTAGGTTGTACTTGTTGCATTGTGTCATTTAGAGATGAGTGAAGTTTTGAAAAATTTGATTTGTTGCAAATTACTTTGTCACAAATCACTTTCCAGTGATCGCGTCACCCCTATTATTTAACCCCACAGATGCCGCATTCAATGCAGATGCTGCATTCTGTCATGCTTAGGTGTGTGTGTGTGGGGGGGGACCACACCGAGCATAGGAGGGAAAGGAGATTAGGCCTGGAAACTAAGGAAGGACACCTCCTAAAGGAAACCCTGACTCAATTCCTGACTAACTACCAGTATGAACAGGCCTCAAATGTAGGCGAGTTCACACACAGGAACCTAATAACCAAACTGACCCTATAGGACCCTGGAACTAATGACAGGAATGAGTTTACCTGTTCCTCCAAAAGGAAGGACGAACAGGAGTCTCCCTCAGGCCTATTAACAAACAACAGGGAAAAGTAACGTAACACACAAAAGGGAAAAAGGACACTTATCTTCAATGAAGAAATGGAGGCTCTCAGCTGAGAACCAAATTCTAGCTCACCACAATAACCACTGAAGCTATAAACCGCAAGGAACTGTGGATGAAGCAGCAATAAATAGGGGAGGGACAATTACCACACCAGCAACACCTGAGGGAAAAGGGTGTGGTAAATACCAACCAAAAAAAAGGAAAACATGTCAGATTATACCACGTGTTGCCAATCTGACAGATTTCCTGCCACCTGTCGCAGGAACGTCCGTGACAGTACCCCCCCCCCTTCTACGGGTGGCCTCCGGACACCCAGGCCCAACTTTATCCGGATGAGACCTGTGAAAAGCTTTCACCAAACGACTGGCATTCACGTCAGATGCCGGTACCCACGTCCTCTCCTCTGGTCCATAACCCTTCCAGTGAACAAGATATTGAAAAATCCTACTGAGAACTCGAGAGTCAATAATCTTAGCGATCTGGAATTCCAAACTGCAGTCCACCATGACAGGCGCGGGTGGCAAGGGAGATGGCTCCAGAGGTTCAACATATCTCTTCAGCAAAGATCTGTGAAACACATTATGAATTTTCAGGGCCTGAGGAAGTTCAAGACAAAATGCTACAGGATTAATAATGGCAGTGATCTTATATGGACCAATAAATCTTGGACCCAACTTCCAAGAAGGAACTTTCAACTTAATGTTTCTTGTGGACAGCCACACAGAATCACCCACTCTTAGGTCCGGACCATTCATACGTTGCCTGTCAGCCACATGTTTGTACTTGTTGCCCATATTTAACAAGTTATTTTGAATTTTCCGCCATGTATATGACAATGATGATGAAAAACGTTCTTCCTCAGGGATACCAGAGGTATCTGAACCAGAAAATGTGCCAAACTATGGGTGAAACCCATATGCCCCAAAAAACGGCAACCTGCCAGTGGACTCCTGTCTACGATGGTTTATGGCAAACTCCGCCAGAGACAAAAACGAGGACCACTCCTCCTCCACTCCTCAGAGACAAAACATCTCAAGTAAGTCTCCAGACTCTGATTAGTACGCTCTGTCTGTCCATTCGTTTGAGGGTGAAAAGCAGAGGAAAAAGACAGTTGCACCCCGAGCCGAGTACAGAACGCCTTCCAGAATCTGGACACAAACTGAGTCCCACAATCTGAGACCACATCAGTGGGAATGCCATAAAGTTTCACAATGTTATCAACAAACACTTACATAGACACATATAGTAATATAGTTTATAAGGCCGAAAAAAGACATATGTCCATCCAGTTTGGCCTGTTCTCCCACAAGTTGATCCAGGGGAAGGCAAAAAACCCCTGTGAAGTAGAAGCCAATTTTCCCCACTTTAGGGAAAAAAATTCCTTCCCGACTCCAATCAGGCAATCAGAATTACTCCCTGGATCAACGACCCATCTCTAGTAACTATAAGCTGTAATATTATTACCCTCCAAAAATACATCCAGGCCCCTCTTGAACTCTTTTAGTGAACTTACCATCACCACCTCCTCAGGCAGAGAGTTCTATAGTCTCACTGCTCTTACCATAAAGAATCCTCTTCTATGTTTGCATACAAACCTTTTTTCCTCCAGACACAGAGAATGTCCCCTCGTCACAGTCCTGGGAATAAATAGATCATGGGAGAGATCTCTGTACTGACTTCTGATATATTTATACATAGTTATTGGATCTCCCCTAAGTCGTCTTTTTTTCTAAAGTGAATAAGCCTAATTTTAATAATCTTTCTGGGTACTGTAGTCCACCCATTCCAGTTATTACTTTAGTTGCCCTCCTCTGAACCCTCTCCAGCTCTGCTATGTCTGCCTTGTTCACAGGAGCCCAGAACTGTACACAGTACTCCATTTGTGGTCTGACTAGTGATTTGTAAAGTGGCAGGACTATGTTCTCATCACGGGCATCTATGCCTCTTTTGATGCAACCCATTATCTTATTGGCCTTGGCAGCATCTGTCTGACACTGGTTTCTACAGCTTAGTTTGCTGTTCACTAAAATTCCTAGGTCCTTTTCCATGTCAGAGTTACCCAATATTTTACCATTTAGTATGTACTGGTGACTTGCATTATTCCTTCCCATATGCATAACCTTACATTTTGTCAGTGTTAAACCTCATCTGCCACTTCTCTGCCCAAGCCTCCAGTCTATCCAGATCCATCTGTAGCAGTGTACTGTCCTCTTCTGTGTCAATTACTTTACACAGTTTAGTGTCATCTGCAAATTGGTATTTTACTGTGCAAGCCTTCTACAAGATCATTAATAAATATATTGAAGAGAATAGGGCCCAGTACTGACCCCTGAGGTACCCCACTAGTGACAGTGACCTAATCTGAGTATATACTGTTAATAACCACCCTCTGTTTTCTATCACTGAGCCAGTTATTTTACCCACATTACAGACATTTTCTCCCAGGCCAAGCATTCTCATTTTATATACTAACCTTTTATGTGGTACCGTGTCAAATGTCCACTCATGAAGCCATGTTGATATGGAGTTATTTGCTTATTTTCACTGAGGTACTCCAAGATAGCATCTCTTAGAAAACCATCAAACAGTTTACCCACGACAGATGTTAAATTTACCGGCCTATAGTTCCCGGGCTCTGTTCTTGGACCCTTTTTGAATATTGGCACCACATTTGCTATGCGCCAATCCTGTGAAACACTCCCTGTCAGTATAGAGTTCTTAAAGAGGCTCTGTCACCAGGTTTTAACCTATGTATTTTAATTCTTTCCTCTTTCCTCCTGAGCACCGCTTCTTCACCGCCCCCCCCCCCCCCGGGCCCGAGGCTCTCATCCATGCCTAAGTGCACGCCCCTCTTTAAATTGACTGACAGCGCTAGACCGTTTGGCCTAGCGCTGAAATCCCGTGCGTGCGCAGCAGGATCGGGACCGGCGCATGCGCAATAGCGCTTGCAGTGCCAAACACTGCAAGGGCTTCCATTCATCTGCGCACGCGCCGTCACTTCCGGGTTCAGGGAAGTGACGGCGCGTGCGGCAGATGAATGGAAGCGCTTGCAGTGTTCGGCACTGCAAGCGCTATTGCGCATGCGCCGGCCCCGATCCTGCTGTGCACGTGCGGGATTTCAGCGCTAGGCCAAACGGTCTAGCGCTGTCAGTCAATTTAAAGAGGGGCGTGCACTTAGGCATGGGGGAGAGCCTCGGGCCCGGGGGGCAGTGAAGAAGCGGTGCTCCGAAGGCTCATTAGCATAATTTTTAAACTTCACTTTTCTGCACAACCGCTGCGCTATACTCTGCAATACAGGTATGTGGATAATTGGCAAATTAAGGGCTTTTAACCTATGTATTAAAATACATAGGTTAAAACCTGGTGACAGAGCCTCTTTAAATATCAGAAATAAGGGTCTGGCGATGACATTACTTAATTCTCTTAGGATATGGGGGTGTATGCCATCCGGTCCTGGCGATTTGTCTATTTTAATCTTTTTAAGACACAGCTCTACTTCTTCCTGGGTCAGACAGGGCACTTTTAATGAGGAATTTACTTTAAGATTCTGCATTTCATCTGACAGTTTATTTTCCTCAGTGAATACAGTGGATAAAAAGATATTTAGTAGCTTTGCTTTCTCCTCATCTCTGTAACCCTCCCCTCATTACTCTGTAAGGGGCCGACACCATCAGATTTATACTTTTTACCATTTATATAATTAAAGAACATTTTAGGGTTAGTTTTGCTCTCTTTGGCGATTAATCTCTTGGTCTCTAGTTTGGCTGTTTTTATTTGTCTTTTACATATTCTATTTTTTTCCTTATAGTTTTTCAATGCTTCCTCGCTCCCCTCCTGTTTTAGTGATTTAAATGCTTTCCGTTTGTCATTTATTGCTTTCTTTACAGTTCTGTTTACCCATATTGTTTTTTTCTTGTTCCTTAACCTTTTATTCCCATAAGGTATGACCCTCTCACAATTAGATATTAGGATGTTTTTAAAAATATCCCATTTTGTGGCTGTATGTTTATTTTTGAGGACTTTGCCCCAGTTAGTTAGGCCTATGGCCTCTCTTAGTTGGCTACATTTTGCTTTTTTGAAGTTTGGTATGTTTGTTCCTCCCTGAAGAAACGCTTTTTTGAATGACAGTTGGAAGGTTATTATATTATGGTCACTATTTCTCAGGTGTCCCCCAACCTGCACATCTGTTGTTCTGTCAGGTCTATTGGTTAATACTAAGTCCAGTATTGCCGTCCCTCTAGTCGGGTCCTGAACCAGTTGGGAAAGGTAATCGTCTTTGGTCATTTCAAAGAGCCTGTTTCCTTTATGAGATATACAGGTTTCAGTTTCCCAGTCTATATCTGGGTAGTTGAAATCCCCTATAATAACGACCTCATTATGTTTTGCCGCCTCATCTATTTTATTTAGAAGTAGATTTTCTGTGGACTCTGGTATATTAGGTAGTTTATAATAAAGTCCTATTAGTATTTTATTATTGTTTTTGGCTCCATTTATTTCTACCCACAGTGACTCCACATGTTAATGTCCCTCACTTATATCTTCCTGGAGTGTGGGCTTTAGACAGGACTTTACATAAAGGCAGAGCCCTCCCCCTCTCCGATTTTGGTGATCCTTTCTAAACAGACTGTAACCCAGTATGTTAACTGCCCAGTCATAGCTATCCATCCATGTCTCAGTTATTCCCACTATGTCATAGTCCTCCTCACACATCACTAATTCCAGTTCACCAGTTTTATTAGTCAGGCTTCTGGCATTAGTGTACATACAGTTAAAAGGTTTATATATATTTTTCCCCTACACCTTTCCTTCTGCACTGTTCTAATTCCTCCTTCCATTCCTCCCCCAGTGCCATTACCTTGCCCCAGGTCTCTATCTGCACTATCTTCCCCATCTATAATGTAGTTACCCTCCCCCCCAGTCCCTAGTTTAAACACTCCTCCAGCCTTCTAGCCATCTTCTCCCCCAAAACAGCTGCCCTTCCCCATTGGGGTGCAGCCCATCCCTACGGTAGAGCCTGTAGCCGACAGAGAAGTTGGACCACTTCTCCAAGAACCCAAATCCCTGCTTCCTACACCAGTTCTTGGGTGCTCTCCCTGAAGTGGCATTCCCCTCATCTGCCAAACTTGCAAACTTGTTGGGGTGTGTCAGATCAGGGCTAGCCTACCTGGCACTTTTCCCGCCACCCCGCTTTCTAACTGTTACCCAGCTAGCTACCTCACTTTCCTGAGCCTCCTCACTACCACCCTCCCCCACATCTACCCCACTTGTGCAAGGGTTTTAGCATTAGGGAGTCCGGGCAATGCAATAAAGTGCGCCATTTTACTAAAACGATCTACAACCACCAGAATAACTGTGTTTCCAGATGAATTAGGCAGATCAGTGACAAAGTCCATAGACAAGTTAATCCATGGTCTGGACGGGATGGGCAACGGGAGTAGGGGTGCCGAAGGTCGAGTATGTGTCACCTTAGTGCGTGCACAGACACTACAGGCCGACACATAGTCCTCAACACACTTACGCAGCCCTGGCCACCAGAATCTACAAGAGATGAGCTTGACAGTGTATTTACTCCCAGGGTGTCCCTCAAGCACCGTACAGTTGATGTTCCTCAAACACCTTATGACGCAATTCAAAAGGAACAAACAAATTCCCAGGGGGCAAGACTCCGGTGCATCTCCCTGGGCCTCAAACACCTTAGCCTCAAGATCAGGGTAAAGAGCGGATGTCACCAACCCTTTAGACAGTATAGGACTCGGATCTTCAAAATCACCACCCCCGGAAAAAACTACGTGACAAGGCATCCGCCTTGACATTCTTAACCCCAGGACGATACGTGACAATGAAATTGAATCTGGTAAAGAACAAAGACCATCTGGCCTGCCTCGGGTTAAGTCATTTAGCCGAGGTAAGCCAGATTTTTGTGATCAGTGAATACTGTGATTGGGTGAATCACCCCTTCCAACCAATGACGCCATTCCTCAAAAGCCAACTTAATGGCCAGTAACTATCTGTTACCCACATCGTAATTTCTCTCCGCAGCAGAGAGTTTTTTCGAAAAAAAGGCACACGGGCGCCATTTACCTGGTGATGGGCCCTGTGATAAAACTGCTCCTACCCCCACCTCGGATGCGGCAACCTCCACAATGAAAGGTTGTGACTAGAGATGAGCGAGCACTAAAATGCTCGGGTGCTCTTTATTCGAGTCGAACTTTTCCCGATGCTCGGGTGCTCGTTTCGAGTAACGAACCCCATTGAAGTCAAAGGGAGACTCGAGCATTTTTTGCAGGGGACCAAGGCTCTGCCTAGGGAAGGCTGGGTGAAAACCTGGAAACCTCAGAAAATGATGGAAACACCACGGAAATGGACAGGAAACAGCAGGGGCAGCATGCATGGATGCCTCTGAGGCTGCTTAATCCCACCATTACCCCAAATTCTCAGGCAACAGCCTGGTGGTTATCCTCATGGCAATTGTGCTCACCCAGACCAAGAAAGGCGATGCAAATACCCATCACATGTTAGGGAAGCACCCAACTAGGTGCAACGAAGGTCCATCACCGCCTGCAGGTGACACCACTGCTCATGCTGGCACTGTAGCTGAAATCAAGTTTAGTATCTGTTCTTATCAGTTGCTGTGGCTGCTGGTGGTATAGTGGTGAGCATAGCTACTTCCCAAGCAGTTGATCCGGGTTCGATTCCCGTCTATCGCAGGAGGCAATTAAAAATCAGTACAATATCTAATACGTCTCCCTACCCGGGTAAATTGTTTGGAGAGAGGGCCTGTAGGTGGGGGGGGGGGGGAGGAGGTTTCGCTGGAAGAGCCAGAGGAGTGCCCCCTGGGCTAGCGTGTGTGGTGGTGACAACAGCCTGAATGGATTTTGAAAAACTGTTGCATCAACCGGTGCGGTATCGATTCTTCTCAGTTTAATACCGTATACGTCCCAAATCTTGGGACCTTATATTTTATGGATTTTTCGACCACGGAAAATGGAAAAAGAGCTTGCTCTGGCCAGGGGAGTGTCTTTCCCACTGCAGCTAAGGAGACGTGTCCATGCTCTGCCTATCACAGGTCAGGAGGGAAATAAAAGAAGAACCAAACAAAATCTGTACAATATCTAAGAC
>ONZH01031241.1:0-18592 GCA_900303285.1 Rhinella marina
AAAAATATAGAAATGCCCCTAACTGCTTTTTTTTTTTAGTTAACCTCCCAAAAATTAGATTAAAAGTGATCAGAAGCCATATGTACCCAAAATGGTGCCAATAAAAAGCACAGCTTGTCCCGCAAAAAATAAGACCTCACGCAGCTCAGTCACAAAAAAATTAAAAAGTTATCACTCTTACAATCCATGACAAAAAATTCCATGTTAGAAAATGCAGATGCTGCTCCTCCCTTTCTGAGCCTGGCGTATCCCCAAATACAGTTTACGACCACATGTGGGGTGTTTCTGCAAACTGCAGAATCGGGGTAATAAATATTGAGTTTTGTTTTGTTGTTAACCTTGATGTGTTACAGGAAAAAATTATTAAAATGGAAATCTGCAAAAAGTGAAATTTTGAAATTTCACATCTATTTTGCTTTAATTCCTGTGAATACTTAAAGGGGTTAACAACTTTCTAAAATCAGTTTTGAATAGTTTGAGGGGTGTAGTTTTAAAATGGGGTCATTTATGGGTGGTTTTTATTATGTAAGCCTCCAAACTGACTTCAGAACTGAACTGGTCCTTAAAAAAGTTGATTTTGCAAATTAGCAAAAATTGCGTCTAAAATTCTAAACCTTCTACTGTCCTAAAAAAATAAAATGACACTACCAAAATGATGCCAACATAAAGTTGACATATGGGAATGTAAATTAAAAGTATTTTATGGGGCATCACTATCTGTCTTAAAAGCAGAGAGATTGAAATTTAGAAAACAGTGGATTTTTTCAAATTTTCGGTAACTTTTGGATTTTTTTATAAATAAAATTAAAACTTATCGACTCAAGTTTACCATTAACTTGAAGTACAATGTGTCACGAGAAAACAATCTCAGAATCGCTTGGCTAAGTAAAAGCGTTCCAAGTTATTACCACATGAAGTGACACATGTCAGATTTGAAAATTAGGCCTGGTCAGAAGGGGGGAAATGGCCCAGAGCTGAAGTGGTTAAACAGAACTGAGACTATCACAGAGCAGGTGCATTTATACGGAGACTTGATTACACACAGGTGGATTCTATTTATCTTTATCATTCATTTTGGACAACATTGGATCATTCAAAGATCCTCAATGAACTTCTGGAGTGAGTTTTCTGACTGAAAGTAAATGGGCGAATTAATTTTGCACGCCCAACTTTTCAGTTTTATTATTTACAAAAAAAGTTTAAATGATCCAATAAATTTTGTTACTTCACAATTGTGACCCACTTGTTGTTGATTGTTCACCAAAAATTTTAAATGTTATATCTTTTGTTTGAAGCCTGAAATGTGGCAAAAGGTTGAAAAGTTCCAGGGGGGAGAATACTTTCGCAAGGCACTGTATACTATATATATATATATATATATATATATATATAATAAAAGCAATAGTGAAAGCACCGCAAAAATAATGGTTAGGTGTGCCAGTGGCTCCGGAGATGGTCAATCCTTTGCTACATAAAAATAAAATTCCACAGCACACCGACGTGAATCAAAAAGGATGTGATTTATTCACCAAGACAGCGACGTTTCAGTCCTCTACTGGGACTTTTCTCAAGCAGTCCCGTCAGTCACTGCTTGAGAAAAGTCCCAGTAAGAGGACTGAAACGTCGCTGTCTTGTGAATAAATCACATCTTTTTGATTCACGTCCGGTGGTGCTGTGGAATTTTATTTTTATATATATATATATATATATATATATATATATATATATATATTAGAAATGAATCAATCATCAAAATTCGCTTCGCCGAATATTCTTTGAACTTTTCAAAAGATTCGTACCTCATACGAATCTATTCGGCGAAGCTGCGTACAAATCATACATTATTATGTGGTGTTTTGCGAACATTCGTGCACTAATAACGAACGTACAGTTGTTAAAGGTACGCAACTTATGTGAACACGTACACATGAGCATACAAATTGCGTACGAAAATGACAGACTTTGCTGGAGCGGAATGGTGGAGCAGGAGGAAAGCTCTGAGTCTGACCCCTGGCTACATGATACTGTATAAGCAGATGACAGCAGATCATCCGGCTGTGATTGAGATGAGTGTGCCATCCACTCCACTACCTCATCTACTTTCTCCTCTTCAACAATTTTGCACCTTGGTGGGTAAGCCTGGTGGAACAGTGGCCAACTATTGCGAATTCTACAAGTAGAAGCTCCAGCTACAGGTCCATTGGCACTGCTGCCCTGTGCCACCTTCTCCTTTTTTTTGGAGCTTGAGGTCTGGCTGGAAACCTTTTGCTTTTCCATGCCAGACATTTTCACTTGACTGTGGCCCTGCAGCTGGTCTTTGTCTCTCTCCCTGTCTCTCTCCCTATCTCTCTCCCTGTCTCTCTCCCTGCCTGATTAATTAATAGCCCTGCACTGGCCCTGCACTTGCCCTGCAGTATCCCTGATATGTGTAATATGGATTCCCAGAACAATTACATCCCAATTTTAACAGTTCTCTGTCTTAAGGAACTTCACCAGACAGTGCTTCTGCTCGTCTCAGCAGTCGCAGCACAACTGATGCGTCACTGGCTTACCGAGCCTGAGCCAATCAGAGAAAGCCCTTCCCACTAGGTCAGGTGACCGCTTTCTTCCCGGGCTTTATGCCGCACGAATAACGAACAGTAAAGGTTCGCTAATTATTAATTATAATTATTATTGAATTTGAATTATAATAATGAATTTACGTACTTATACGTAACATTAGCATACAATTTATCGGTATAAATATCTATATATATTCATTATATATCGATCTATATTATATATATATATATATATATATATATATCCCGCATGGTAAACATTTTTTTCTTATAATTGCAGCCAATAATCAACATATTCTGTTTCAGGGGAAATTTTCTTATGTAATGCAAAATATGCATTGTAAACACCTAATTTCTTTGTCTTCTATACATGGCATGGTGCATAGTAGAATTATATGTCATTTAATATTGAGTTCAAGTGTAGTTGGTATATTGCCACAAATTACAAGCACAGTAAGTGGTAAACTTGTGTCAGCTACCACTTGCAAATCCAGCCCTGAACATGTGTGTATAGTTTTGTCTAGTGTCATCTATCGCAGCGGCAGAGTCTAGGAATTTGTTGATTTAGGAAACATATTTTACACATGACTTTTCTCTTGTACTTGGCAGCCATTCCCTTTCAGTGACATCTGCTGGTTTATTTTCAGAATAACACGTATAAATGGCAGGTTTTGGGAATTGTTTGTTTCAGTAGATTGTGGTACAAAGCTTCTATAAATATCTTTTATTTCTTTGCTCTTATATATCAATTCATTGCTCCACAGAAATTCCTTTGCAAACATTTTTTTCTATTTATATGTTGTTCTTTCAATCATTTCTTAAGTTGTACTTAAAAAGTAAATATCAGAATTTTTGGCCAACATTTTTTAGTATTGCAGCTTCTAGTCCCCTGCTGAAAAACTGTGAAGTCGTGGATGCCATAATGAGCTGTTTTTGTAGGGGACAAGTACACATTTTATCTTCAATAAAGATCCATGGAAAATGAAGTATGACAAGGAGCACACTAGCTATAAGCAGGGGCGGATTGGCCATAGACCTTACAGGGAAATTTCCCGGTGGGCCGATGCCCAGGGGGCCACCTGGGCCCTCTTCATGGCCAGTCAGTGGAAGTTTTTGGGGATGTATTTTGTATAGGCTGTGGTATTTGGCTCTGTTGGGGTGGTATAATGTGCCACAATATGGTATTGCTGGCCCTGACTTCCATCAGTTTGGACCCGACTACAAAACTGGGCCACTTTTAGTATTTTTTCCACGGCCACTTTCAGTTCCCAATCCCCCCCTGGCTATAAGTATCCCTCTGGTCCACCAATGCCCAGGACAATACTTGGCTTTATCTAATACAAGTGGATACTGAAGAAATGATACTTATTGATTAGATGAACATACATATACCTATTTATAGGGACTATTTACAGGTGTAAATTATATAGGCAGGGGCTGGGGAGAGGAGTGCAGACGTACCTTTTGTGGAGCTTTTATTATTAGGAGAGGGCCGGCCTTGGGTTACATGGCCCCCATGTGCAGGACGTCTTTTTGGTGCCCTCCTTTCTTCTAATGATTGCTTGTTATAGTTTGTATAACTATAAAATAGTATTAAAAAAAATGTTTTTTAAAATATAAAAAATATAATAATTTAAATCAACTTCCTCTCCCCAAAATGTAAATAAAATGTAAACAATAAGAAAAATGCACATCATGTACTATTAAAATATAAAAATATTTTCCCCAAAAATAGTCAAAATGGCCAATTTGACGTTTTTTGGTCACTTCACCCCCCCCCACAAAAAATTTAATAAAAAGTGATTAAAAGACTTACACACCCCATAAAGGTATCAATGAAAAGTATAGATTACCCTGTAAAAAGTTAGCCCTCACTCAGTTCCATATACATACAGTAACTACAAAAGGTTATAGGGGTCAGAATATGGTAATGAAAACAAAAAACATTTTTTTCAAAGTTTTTATTTTTCTTTCAGTATTAAAATGCAAGAAAAACTATACATATGTGGTATCGCCATAATTGTACTGACCTGGAGAATGGAAGTAACAGTTCAATTTTACTGTATAAGGAACGTTGTTGCGGAATTGCGTTTTTTTTTCCCAATTTCACCCCATTTGAAATTTCTTTTCCAGCTCCCCACTAATTTATATGCATTATTAAATGGTAGAATTAAAAAGTGCAACTTGTTCCACAATAAATATGCCCTCATAAGGCTATGTAAATGGAAAAATAAAAAAGGTATGGCCCTTGAAAGACAGTGAGTGAAAAACGAAAACGCAAAATTGCAATATCCTCCGGGGCTGAAAGAGTTAAATGGGTATTCCCATCTGGGACATGTATGGCATATCGATAGGTTATACAATAAATGTCTGATGGGTTTGGCTCCCACCTCTGGGGTGCCCTCTCGTATCTAAAGAACGGGGCCTCAAAGTGAATGGAGAGAAAGGCACACATGCATAGCCACCCCTCCATTTATCACTGTATGACTGGCTAGTCTATATTTGTCCCCATGAGTGAATAGAGAGGATGCTGTGCATGCTCAGTGGGCTGTTTAGGATATAGTAGTAGTGCTGCAATACCAAGCTCATTACATAAATATAGAACCAAAACCAAGCACGGTACAGTGTGAAACTACAGCTCCCATTATGTCCTGAACAAGTGTTAAAAAGACTTTTAAAACGTATGCTAATGGAGGGCCCAGGGGCTGCGTTACTGCAGCAAGTGCCTAGGCCCATAGGCACCCCTCTGGCTCGCCTTCGTTTCCTATTATTACCTCCTCCCTCTCACTGATCTCACACCTGCGCCACCGGCGCATGCCCAGTCCAACTACCTGTTCCTCTGCCCATAATGGGCACACTCGCAGGACAAGTGAGGAGCGACGCAGGCGCGAGATCGGTAAAGAAAGGTGAGTTCACTCCAGAATGAGTTCACATCCACGTTTAGCTTTCCCTTCTTCTTATCCGTCAGAAGAAGAGAGAGAGAGAGAAAAAAAACAGGATCCAGTAAAAAAAATTAAAATCATCCGTTTGAGCCATTTCTGTCTGAGATCCGTTTTTTTAGATGGAAACAAAAGTACTGCATGCAGGACTTTTTTTCCCGTCTAAAAAACGTATCAGAAATGGCTCACATGGATGACAACTGATGCAACAGGATCTGTTTTTTTACAGGATCCTTTTTTTCTCTCTCTTCTTCTGACGGATCAGAAGAACAAAAAGCTAAATGGTGAACTCAGCCTTAGCACAAAAAGTTGCAAAAGCCCCATTATGCGACTTTTTGAAGCCAGAATTCTGGAGTGTGGGCATGATAAATCAGTGCCCAGGTGTTTTAGGGCTCATGCATCTGACCGTTGTTTTTGTCCACATCCGATCCACTTCCTGTGGGTCGGATGCAGACGTATTCACTTCCATGGGGCCACAAAAGATGTGGACAGCACACTGTGTGCTTTCAGCATCCGTTTGTCCATTCCGCGGCACTCATAAAAATAAAACATGTCTTATTCTTGTCCATTTTGCGGACTAGGATAGGACAGTTCTATTGAGAGCCAGACGGTGTGTTCAACACACATAGCTGGTATCCGTTTTTTGCGGATCCACAATTTGCAGACCATAAAAATGGCTACGACCCTGTGCATGAGTCCTTAGGATGATATTTTGGAGCTTTGGAACAAATTACTGGTTTTCTATAGAGTTATGGTCTTGAATTACAATGTTTTCAACTTACAGTGGTCATCTCAGAACCAATTAATATTATATCTTGAGGGACCACTGTATATTGGATTAGCTCTGGGTTTGTGACAATGGAACTCCCTAGGACCTATATCACCTTTTAATGTAACTATGTCTTACTGTATTACCCATTCATTACAAACCGTGTGTCGGCCGTGCCCATATTGTAAGGAAGCGTTATGGAACTCTTCCGTGGCATTTTGGTCCGTGCCTCTGCACCGCAAGAAAGTAGAACATGCTCTATTTTTAGGACATGCTCAAGTTGAATGGGACTAAATCATTCAGCGCATGCCACATGGATGGTGCCTGTGCATTGGGGACCGAAAATTGCAGTTTCCAATGCACGGCACGGCCGGCACACGTTTGTGTTACTATTGCTGTGTCCTTGGCCTATGGCTGCAGCTATTACTTCATCTATATGCAGTCTACTATGACTGATCCTTTTTGTGCGACTGCCACATTGCAGTCGCAGTATGTCGCAGTGCGACACCATAGACTAGCATTACAAAATATGTTGCGCTGCATTGCATGTTGCAGTGTAGTTGTACCCTATATGTCGCACAACACTTGTTATGTAGCCAGAGCCCTACTGTATCCACGCATAAAACAATGCATAATTTATAATACTGATCTCTGAAACAAATTCAACTTACTATAAATTGCTAAATTATTCTTAGTCGACACCAAAAAAAAATAACAAGCAATCAAAAAGTGTTATTTACCCCAAAATGACACCAATGAAAACTACAAAATGCAAAAGTCAAGACCTTAGACAACTCCATAGAAAGAAAAATGTTATGGGTAGGGATGAGCGAACTTCAGTTTTTGAAGTTCGAGTTTGGGTTCGAGTTTACGCTGAATTGCGTTATGGATTCCATTACCACTGGATGGATCTGTTATGCAGGCCATAGACTTCTATTATGATGGAATGCATAATGAAATGCCTCTAAAGGCATTGCATTATGCATTCTGTCATTGAAAGTGCGTTATGTTTAGTGGTAACAAAATCCATAGCGCAAATTCAGCTTATACCACAACCTGTTCAGCCCAATTCAGCTTATACCACAACCTGAACTCGAACTTCAAAAACTTAAGTTCACTTATCCCTAGTTATGGGCCTTGGGATGCAGCAATGCAAAAAGATTTTCTTCTTTTTACAAAAAGGGGTTTATTGCACAAAAGTAGTAAAATGTAAAAAAACCTATATGTATTTGGTATCGCTGTAATCATACTGAACCAAAGAATAAAGGGATATCCTGTTATTTATGCCAAAAAACAAACACCACAAAATTTATAACATAAAAACTCAGTGGCAGTATTGCTGTTTTTCCCTTCTCCCTTCCAGAAAGAGTTAATAAAAGTTCATCAGAAAGTTATGTGTACCCCAAAATGAAACACCATTAAAAACGACATGCGCGGCCTGGCTCCCATTCATTTCTATACAGCCGACGGAAATAGCCGAGCCAGTGCTCGGCTATTTTCGGCGGCCCCATACAAATGAATGGAGGGCGGCCATGCATGCGCGGTGCGCCCTCCTTCACTTTCGGGGCCCCGTTCTCGATATAGGTGCGGGTCTCAGCGGTGGGACCCGCACCTATAGGACAATGGGGGCATATCCTAGCGATATGCCCCCATTGTCCAAGATTATAAAACCCCTTTAATATGTCTAGGGGTAACTGGATATAGGTATTTATGCAGAATAATACAGGATTCAGGCATGCATGTTTCTGGGTATACCGTATAGCTCAACATACCATACTTACCAGAGCCATTGTGGTCAGTTTCTGTATATCAGGCAGCATACCAAAGCTACAGTATGTTAAAGGGTGAGCACTGCCAAACAGAAACTCCTGCCGCTGGGTACCTTATCACATGTTTTAGGAAATATATGATCCTGGTTTTAAATAGTAAAATCTGTAATGTGCCAAGTCATTACATTACTGGCTGAGGATCCAAGTGCTTACGTTATACCAATAGATAAAAAGCTGCTTAGTGATAGTCTCCTCTAAGATAAATGGCTACTACTGTTTATGTGTTACTATGTATTACAAGGTTACCACAACAATAGCTCAGCCACTGGAAAATGTAAGACGCCAAGATTTAGCTTTAAAGATTTGGCTTCTATTGCATCTTAATTATAACTAAATGAGACCTTGAAAGAAAGTACAAGGATTTATACAGTCATTACATCATGGCAGAAGACACACTTCTCATTGTAATATTTGCTGTAATAAAGTGCAGAAGTAATAAACCATATTCTCAGGACATAGACTAAAAAGCTACAAGAAAATAAAAAACAAAGAGTGATGGAAAATACTGTGCAATGGAAAGAGCCATAACTGGGCACTGTAAAGGAAACAGACGTGAGCTAAGTGATTCTAATGAAATACCGGATGAGGGCATCAAAAATAAGTCATTTGAACGTTTACATTACTGGTCAAAAACCTTTGCTTGATACAAGAATGCATAGTAACATAGTTTGTAAGACTCAAAAAAAAGACATCTGTCCATCCAGTTCAGCCTCTTATCCTGCAAAGTTGATCTAGAGGAAGGCAAAAAAAACCCTGTGAGGTAGAAGCCAGTTTTCTTCTTCTTTTCCCGACTCCAATCAGGCAGTCCGAATAACTCCCTGGATGAACAACCTCTCCAGAAATCTAATAACTATAACCTGTACTATTATTACACTCTAGAAATACATCCAGGCCCCTCTTGAACTCTTTTAGTGAGTTCACCATTACCACCTCCTCAGGCAGAGAGTTCCATAATCTAACTGCTTTTACCGTAAAGAATCCTTTTCTATGTTTATGTAGATGGAGACAATGTCCCCTTGTTACCTGTTAGAAAGGTACATGATGTAATCTGTAGTGAATGTAATCTTACCAGTGCCTGTATTTGTGAGGTATTGCCTCCCCTCTGATCCTCAGCTGTGTCATGTGACCAGCAATCAGACTCTCCAAATAACACAGCATCTTATGTGTGGACAGTAAGTCAGTTTCTCTATGTATTCCTATGGAAACCTCACTCTCATTCTCATAGGAATGAACAGAGAAGGACTTCCCTTCCTGTGTCAGAGATCAGAAAAATTAGAAGGGTTGATAGCTCACAAATATGGTCACTGGTGATAAGATTACATTCACTACAGATTACATCACACACTTTTCTAACAGGTCAGAGAATACATTTTTTGTGGGAGTTCTACTTTAAAGCACAAGAAAAACAATATGAATGTAGTGTCACTCTAATTATACTGACCCGGAGAAGGAAGGGAACAGGTCAGTTTTACTGCTTAGGGAACTCTGTAAAAACTAAACCCAAAAACTGTGACGAAATGCAAAAACTAAAAATTGGCAGGTAATGAAGCAGTTAACTTTATTCCATGTGTCTTTACAATTACAGTGGTGCTATTAATTAATTTATTTTTAGGTAACGTATATTTTTATATACCGTATTTTTCGCTTTATAAGACGCACCTGATGATAAGACGCACCTAGGTTTTTGTGAAGGAAATTAAGAAAATAAAATATTTTGAACCAAATGGTGTGCTTTTTGGTGGGTTTGAACTAATGGGGGATCTGTGATGCACTGTTATGGGGATCTGTGGAGGACACTGTTATGCGGGGGATCTGTGGGATGGACACTGTTATGGGGATCTGTGGAGGACACACTGTTATGGGGATCTGTGGAGGACACTGTTATGGGGGGGATCTGTGGAGGACACTGTTATGGGGGATCTGTGGAGGACACTGTTATGGGGATCTGTGGAGGACACACTGTTATGGGGGATCTGTGGAGGACACACTGTTATGGGGATCTGTGGAGGACACTGTTATGGGGGGATCTGACCCCATTACATTGGGCCCCAGTTATTAGAGCCATTGCTTCTAAAGTGTATGAATCTCTCCTAACAGGGCTGCTTTGCTAAACTACCATAGCTTTAATCACTTTTCAGTACTCACTATTCATGCAGGCAGCAGGCAGGCCGGCAGCTCAGGTCCCTCACTCAGTAACGCTATGGCCCCGCCCACTGAATTAATGAAGTGGGCGGGTCCAGAGCCGGAGTGTGACTGAGTGAGGACCTGCGCTGCCGGCCTGCTTGCTGCCTGCATTCATTCATAGTGAGTACTGAAAAGTGATTAAATCTATTGTAATTTAGCAAAGCAGCCCTGCTAGAGGAGATTCTTACACTTTAGAAGCGATGGCTGCTGTGAAGGGGGCCCGGCTTAATGAGCTTCAGTGACTGCGCTGGGCCCCACTTTACATCTGGCACATCGCAGGCAGCACAGTGCGGCCATGTAATACTGCTCTATTCCGTTTATAAGACGCACAGCCACTTTCCCCCGACTTTGGGAGGAAAAAATGTGCGTCTTATAAAGCGAAAAATACGGTATATTTTTAATGATAAAATTGATTTTGTTTTGGGGTGGAGGACTTTTTACATTTAAGACATAGCAGAGCTGGAGAGGGTATAGAGGAGGGCAACTAAAGTAATAACTGGAATGGGTGGACTACAGTACCCAGAAAGATTATCAAAATTAGGGTTATTCACTTTAGAAAAAAGACGACTCAGGAGAGATCTAATAACTATGTATAAATATATGGAGGAGGTGGTGATGGTGAATTCACTAAAAGAGTTCAAGAGGAGGCTGGAAGAATTATCTTGTGGAAAAGGGTTGCTGATCCAAGGAGTTATTCTGATTGCTTGATTAGAGTCGGGAATTTTTTCCCCTAAAATGAGGACAATTGGCTTCTACCTCACAGGGGTTTTTGCCTTCCTCAGGATCAACTTGCAGGATAACAGGCCGAACTGGATGGACAGATGTCTTTTACAAACTATGGGGCACATTTTATAATACCGGTCTTTAGACGCCGGTCTTAATAAGCCCCTGAACTGGAGGTGGATCCGACCTCTACATAACTTCAACGTATCCACCGCCGATTCTAAATGTAAGATAGCTACGGTACCTTGCTGTCTTACATTTAGCCCCCTTTCTACATCTAAACCAGGCGTAGAAAATGATGAATGAGACAGGCCTGTCGGCCCACCCCCTTTCTTGCCCGCACCATACTAATTTTTTTAGACCTGGGAAAAGTCGCAGATCCTGCCGCAACATGGCATGCGACAGAATCCGTGTCAGATATACGCTACAAAGTGGCATACATCTGTTTGCAAATGACCCCCTTTGTTACTATGTTACTAATTTTATCTTAATTTTTACTTTTCTTTGTCTACTAGGAGACTTAAAGCTGTAATAAGTTGATCGCTTACGTAATGCTTTGGCGTAACCAAATAGGCCTGTAGCAGACCTGGTAGCCTTTGTTAGACTCTGACCTGCTATGGTAACCGATTGGCACATTGGTGGACTTTTATCAATGTCTTTAGTCCACAATAGTGGCGTTAAAAAGTCACAAATCATGACCTAATAATTTGGGACTTTTAAAGGGATAAGGCTTAGCGAGTGGGGGGCGGCATGGCGAGTGTTCGTTCTGCCTAATAGATTTACTATAACTAATGCCAGAAACTGGCATGAGTTTTAGCTGAAGTCTATACGATCCCCTAGCTGGCATAGACTTCAACATCTGGTGTATGGACTGCCAGGGATGCGACTAATTTATTAAGCGGAATCTGCCTTGTAGACTCTCTGACCTAATTATTTACTGCATTCGGTAGTTCGCCTGAGCACTAATATGCTGATATTGAACCTAGAACATGATATATGTGCCCTGACTATATGACTTATAGAATGAAAATAAATGAACCCTTAAAATAACAGGGGAAGCAAGCCTGTTCCGAGTCCTTCCAAGTCAGATAGTGGTGGAAAGAGTGAGATGGATTTAGCAAATATCTGTGTTAGAAATGAAAATATGTGTTCAAAATGTACAATAATATTAAACATTTGTAATGTGCTTTTTCTCGTGAAGGACCCAAAGTGCACCCCTAGTACTATGGGAAATACTGTATCACTGACTTTAACAATCATGTTCTGTATGTTTTGGGAACAGACTTCCTGCAGAGCAAAGCAAAAGCTTCAATCCACTTAATACTAATAACAATTAACAGGATTCTAGGTATAAGCCAACAAGTCAGTGGGAAACGTTTCATGTTTCTTCTATTTTAACTGGAGTAATTGGTGAACAACTGTTCTTACATTGACTTCTTGTGACCTACATTATGGGGAATTATGCTCTTTAGTAAAATACACATCTCATGCAAAGAGTGGAACTTTATGTTGAAATCAGTTGGTTTCTCCTCAAATATAAGGAACTTTTGCACACAACGTATTTTTCATCCGTGTGCTATGGTTATTTTTTGCAGATAGCTTGCTGACCCATTCCTTTCTATAGAGCCAAGCACGCATCCAAATTTTTGGCGAATTCACGTGGCCATTTCATAAATTATAGTTAGTTAAGTTTTACTTTTAATTAAAGAGAGATTTGGTTTGTAGTAAGTAAATCCGTCAGTTCCTTTGTTCAGTCCTATGAGATGCATAACGGCAGTTTAATAACATGATGGACAGAGTGTTTTAATGCGGCTATGCAGTGGGGAATTTCACTTCCCTTTTAGTTGAGTGTTTTTAATATACTGAAAATCCACTTTAAAAAGCAAGCTCGGTGTAGATGAATGGATATATAATTCCTTCACGTATATTCATTTTTATATGCTGTGATGTGGCTTAAAGTACATATGTGTCAATATTTTCATTGTAATTTGGCTGTGGTATTGCTCCCCCTGTTTAATTATACTGCTATATATTTCTCCGAGCAGTTCATATACCTAATTGTGCTGACCAAATGGAAGGCGTAAACCTGAAAGGACGCTTTCCAGTGCAGCACATCTCTAAGGCTAGTGGAATGAATATTTCACTCTGGATAATCATCTTGCACATGTATGCCCAGTCTGTACACATGGGTGGCACAGAGGTTAGCTGTGCTGGTGTGCATAGTTGGAGCTTTAGGTTTATTTTAGTAGGTGTTCATAAGGTTCTGGTTTCTCTTCTATGCAGTAGTTTAAGTGCAGAACACAGAATATAGTAGACATGGGTGGCATAATGGTTAGCATTACGGTTTTACAGAGTTACAGCTTTGGTTCAGTTTCTGTAAACCAAAGATATGGACAGGGCTTTGTCAGGTTAGGTTCCAGCGGCTGGGGGTCTGCTTAATAGGACATACTGACTACAGTTTAGGGTCATCCCTCCTAGAGACATAGTAGGGCAGACCTGGCTTGGGGAACACTGTCATTTCTCTAGCTACCAGCATTTACAGGGAACAGACCACCACTGAAAAAGGGTAGTAGAGATACCCAGATCCTGAATCTATTAATCGCCGTTTCATTTCAAGTAGAAATAAAGTCGAAGTTTTATGTATTAAAACGAAATCCTTTAAGGCAGTATCAGCAATTTATAGTAACGAATCCGAATATTAGGTGATTCGCTTTGCCTTTGTACGCATTCGCTACGTAGTGTGTCCTATAAATTATACGCTATTCTACATATAATTTAGTTACTCTATACGCTGTCATGTACGAATTCAATTCAGCGATGCAGACTTTTCCCTGGTAGTTACTCTATACGCTGTTGCGTACGAATTCAATTCAGAGATGCAGACTCCTCCCTGGTAGTTCCGCCCCTTTCTCCAGCGCGGGAGGATGACGAGGCAACTCAGGAAATTAAGTTGCGCATTCATGCGCCTCATCCTTTTTTCCCCCTTTTCAGGTTATTTGGGGAGCCCCTTGAAAGAGGGTTTTTTAAGGAACCTTTGCTGCTTTTTTTTTACCCATTTGGATTACAATTTTACCTACTGCATATATGTCTCGAATATTCGCTCTGCCTCTGAGGAGTGCACGCCGCGGCCTCTCCTCGTACATGCCTGCGTATTACGTAATCGCTTAGACAATAGTACGCTGAGATTCGTAAGCTATTTGTACGCTCATGCGTACGTCTTCTAAGAAGTTGCGTACATTTTGTAAATGAACGTTCGTTATTAGTGAGCGAATGTTCGCTAATAGCACATAATAACGTATATTTTGTACGCAAATACAACAAATCTATTCGTCGAATATACGAATTTTAGGAAAAAATCGGCGAATGTTCGGGGAATAATTTTTTGAATGATTCGCTCATCTCTAATGGGTGGCCTTGAAAATCTGGTAACAGTACAGAGGTGAGTCCAAAAAAATACATGTAAGAGGGTTAAAATGCCCTTGCCCCCATTACTATATGTATCTTTTGGTTGTTTTGCCAATTTACTGTTCTGTGCAATGGGTTAAGGGGAAACTGTCATTAACTTTATGTTGACCTCACTGAGGGCAGCATAAATTAGTGACAGAAATGCTAATTTCAGCGGTGTGTCACTCATGAGCTAAAAGTAAGTGGTTGTCGAGAAAACAGCATCATAATCATTGCAGCTCAGGCCTTGAAAAGAGTCACACCTACCTGAGAAGAGTCATGATTATTCATAATCTCCTGCTCTCCTGCCCATCTGCTGATGATTGGCAGTTCTCTCCTAGAGAGAAAGGGAGAAAACTAGGTAGAAGACTGTCAGTCATCAACAGGTGGGCAGGGAGAGCAGGAATTCATAAATAACCATGACTCTTCTCAGGTGGCCGTGACTTTTTTTCCAGGTCCAGTGATGATGGTTCTTGGCAACCACTTACTTTTTACTTATAAATGACAGACCGTTGAAATCAACTCACCTGTCTCTACTTTATTCTACCATTAGTATGGGCAACATAAAGTTGATGACAGGTTCCCTTTCACATTGACCTTGTAAAGGTAGGTTCACCCAATGGATTTTGAGAGGAATCCGCTCTGATTCCCTGTGCATTTTTGGTCTGTTTATGCGCATTTTTTTTCCAGCCTTATTTCAATGGGAGAATCAGCACAGATTCCACTCCAACGCTGCTTCTTTTTTTCACTCTGTTTCAGACTGGTAAAACAAGTTCTGCCTCGCATTGAAATGAATGGGAGGCGTTTTTTGGCTCAGATGCCACTTGGAAAACACATGAAAAACGGTGTCAAAAAACATCTTGTGAACAGGCCCTTCCAGTGGCAATAACACCCAAGCTTGACTGTTAAACTGTTATGTGATTGGCTACTGAAGTTTACGCTATGGGAGTCATTTATGACCAGATATACGCCACTTTTGTGGCGTATATATGGACAGATTCTGTTGCATGCCATAGTGATCAACTGCCAGGTATAGGGCTTATTAAGACGAGCATCTAAAACGCCTGTCTTAATAAATGTGTCCCTATCTGTCTATTAATGTGATATTCTATTATACCATATTCTATGATCCACACTTAAAGCGGTTTTCCGGGATTTTACTACTGCTGACCTATCCTCAGGTTAGGTCATCAGTATCAGATCAGTGGAGGTCCGCCGATCAGCTGTTTGAGAAGGCACCGGCGCTCCTGTGAGCGCTGTAGCCTTCTCTTAGCTTTTCCTAGGCCAGTGACGTCACTTTCATTGGTCACGTGGCCTAGGAGCAGCTCAGCCCCTTTTCAAGTGAATGGGGCCGAGCACGATACCAAGCACAGACGCTGTACATTGTACGGCGCTGTGCTTGGTGAGCTGCGAGAAGGCAGCAGCACTTACAGGAACTCCAGTACCTTCTCAAATAGCTGGTCGGCCGGGGTCCCGCATGTTGGACCCCCACCGATCAGATACTGATAACCTATCCTGAGGATACTGTAGGTCATCAGTAGCAAAATTCTGGAAAACCAAAAGAAAAGAAAATAAATACAATAAATACAATGCAACAGCACTCTGCAAACCAAATAAAGTACAAAAATGCCATAGTAATAAAAAATATTTTGATGCTAATGCTACACTCATTTAGTAAATTTGAGATTCTTGGCAAATATATTTTTTGTACAAAATTATTTGGGCCCGTCTGCCAAACATCAAGGCGATCTCTGTAAGACGGGAACCTAACACTATTTCCTACCTGTTATGTGCCATAATGGCCTCCATAAAATTCAGGGGGTGTTGTTTCCACATGCATGCTGGGTCCATTCTGCCTTTTGCCATTTCTGGTGCTTCAAAGGCCTCCACTAAATCCAGGGATGCAGGTACCAACATGCATGCCAAGCCCACTCTATACCTCTATACTAAGAGCAGACTACAGCTTTATACTTACACTGATTAAAATCAGCCTATGGGGCAGACAGGCTGGTCAGGAGTGCATGACTAAATGGAGTAGCCACACCTCCCAGTACAAACTACACAAAGAAAAAAAAAGGGGGAGTCAGTCAGCACATCCCAGTGTGCAGGTGCACGTTGCTATGGCTAGATACACAAAGAAAAGAAAAGGGGGCGTTACGGTTGCTAATGTGATGAGGCACCGTGGCTGCCATAGACAGGGGACATTATGGCTGCTAATGTGATGAGGCACTGATACTGGCATAATCAGGGGGCATTATGATTTGAATGTGATAAAGCACAGAAACTGGCATAGTCAGGGGGCATAATGGCTGTGAATGTGATAAGGTATTGGCTTTTGTACTGTGTATGTATCAACTGTATATCACCCATAAGATACATACAGTAAAAACTGTAATTTCTATTTGTATGCCTCTAATTGTAGGTGCATCTTATAGTCCAATAAACTCAGCAATACTTAAAAAAAAAAGAAGAAAAGAAAAGAAATACAATGCAACAGCACTCTGCAAACCAAATAAAGTACAAAAATGACATAGTAATATAAAATATTTTGATGCTGATGCCACACTCATTTAGTAAATTTGAGATTCTTGGCAAATATATTTTGTACAAAATTATCTGGGCCCATCTGCCAAACGTCAAGACGATCTCTGTAAGATGGGAACATAACACTATCCTGGAAAACCCCTTTAAATGTTTTTTTCTCACAATATAAACAGGATATGGGATAAATATCTGATTGGTGGAGATCTGACTGCTGGAACTCCCATTGATCACAAGAACAGGAGAACTGGTTACCCGAACACATGAAGCAGCAGGTCAAGCATGGGTGCTGCCACTCCTTTGACTCTCTATGGGACTTCTGAAGAAAGATGAGTACAGTATTTGTGTATTTCTGGCGATCCCATAGTGAGTGAGTGAAGTGGAAGTAGCTACTCTCTCTAATGAATAAGGGAGCAGGTTGAACATGCACTGAGAATGAGTGGAGTCTATGAGCATGATGAAAATACCAAAGCAGTGTGCCATAGAGAATAAATGGAGCAGCAGTGTGCATGCTCTGCCTGCTACTCCATTTATTTGGAGGATCAAGACTCATGCTCTTGTGATTGGTGGGGGCCCAATGGTCAAACCCCAACCAATCAGATGCTTATCCTCTATCTCTTGGATAGGAGTAAGTCTGTATTATGGAAAGGCCCCTTTAAGTGTGCCATATATGATGCCATGTGATGTGCCATTGTGAGATGCCAATGCAGTATTTCAGATATGTTTGCACTACTATGGGTTAAACACCCTCAGCATTGATGCTATATATATATGCTTGCATGTTTAAGATATAACATGTGACATGAGATTGGCACACCAGTGAGTCTCATACCTTAATGCAGGATATTGATAGGGGCTGCATAAATTTGAGAGGTAAACCACACTGCTTATTATAAGAGGCACATTATATACTATTACTGTTTGTATAGAAATGCACTGTGCATCAGTAAGGTTCAGAAGGGTTTAGAAGTCAGGGAAGGGGTCACACCTAAAGTGTCTTCATACTGGTACAAGTATCTGACAGAAACATGTGGTCAATAGCATGCAGACAACATTGAGTGAGTGCTGGAAGATGCTGCAGCTCGATGAGGACACAGCCAAGTCCGCTTGGTAGTTAGCTAGCAGTAGAGGGAAAGCATGCCTATTTGGTGCACTGCCCCAAGGCCCATAGAGGGTGGAAAAGCACTAACATCTGTAGCAACAGAAAGGTAGGCTGGAGCAGGAATAGCCAACCATAGCACTTCCTAGTCTCCATACCCTTGAGCATGAGTGGACCGCTAAAGAAGACAGGTCAGAAGACTAACACTAGCCAGCTTGTTGCAAGTTGATACTTCCAAAAAGAGAGTGGAGTACTCATTTTAGTGTGTGAATTGTGAGGTCCCACAATTTGTTGAGATATCTCTGCAGACTGTGCATTAGTGTGCCATAAAGAGGTTGATGTGACCTTCAAAAAAGAGAAAGCGTGGAATGTGCCATAAGGAGACTTGCTGTTGTTTGCCAAAAAACAAAAGCCTTCTACATTGCTGTCAAGAGTGTTGACCAGGAAATTTAGGTGCAATGTCTGTAGAAAGAGTAATATTGCTGCCTTGTAAATAAATTGTG
>ONZH01031242.1:0-12500 GCA_900303285.1 Rhinella marina
GTGCGCTCACTTTCGGAAGTCAACTGTAGCTGCTGCTAGCTTAAAAAAACTCCAGCAACGCCTCCATTTGCCTGAACATCGGCTGTTGTGCGACCTGCCGACTCGCTGGAATTCCACCTATTCCATGTTGGCCAGGGTGTGTGAGCAGCAGAGAGCATTGATGGAGTACCAGATTATGAATCCACGCGTGCCTCCAACTCAGCTCCCTCAGTTTGCCAACCACGAGTGGCCATGGATGGCAGACATATGCGATGTACTGCGTATCTTTGAGGAGTCACCAAGAAGGTCAGCAGCGAGGACGCTATAGTGAGCGTAACCATCCCGCTCCTAGGCGTCCTTAAAGAATCGCTCATCTCAATAAGGGAGAACGCATTGCACGCAGAGGAGACGGGGGTAGGAGGAGACGCAACGGAGCTACACAGTCAGACCACACTTTTGTCTGCTTCACGGTGGCAGTTGCAGGAGGAGGAGGATGAGGAGGAGGACGACGTGGAGGTGGCTGTGGAAGAGGAGGAGGATGCTGGCGGCGAGGGTAGCAGTCAGGCTGTGTGCGTCCCATTGGTTCAACGCGGATGGGGCGGAGAGGAGGCGGAAGAGGAAGAGGAGGAAATGGCAAGTGATCCTTCTGGTGGGGGGCAGTGAGGTCATGCCTATTCAGAGTCTGGCACACATGGCTGACTTCATGCTGGCTGCTTTTCCCGGGACACACGTGTTGTCCGGATAGTGGAGAACAAACTGTACTGGGTCTTCGCACTCCTGGACCCCCGGTATAAAGATAACGTCTCCTCTTTTATTCCGGTAGAGGAGAGGACGAATCGATTGCTGGAATACCAGAGGGAACTCGTGCAGAACATGATGGAGATTTTCCCACCCACCATCGCTGGCGGCAGAGAGGAGAGGGTCTCCCAGAGTCCCACAACATCTATCAGGCCACAGCCACCAGGGGAACACTCTCCAAGGTGTGGGACACGTTCATGGCACCCCCTCGTGCAACTTCCATCACTGCGGGGCCCGCTATCAGCAGGAGGGACAAGTATCGGCGGATGTTGCGGGAGTACCTGGCAGACCGTACCCCTGTCCTCCCCGATCCCTCGGCGTCCTACACTTACTGGGTCTCCAAGTTGGACACGTGGCTGGAACTGTCCCTGTACGCCTTGGAGGTGCTTGCTGCCCTGCCGCCAGCGTGCTATCAGAAAGGGTGTTCAGCGCAGCCGGGGGCATTATAACCGATAAGCGCAGCCGCCTGTCAACCGACAGTGCCGACAGGCTGACGCTAATCAAAATGAACAGCAAGTGGATTGACCCGGACTTGCTTCTCCAACCGTGGAAAGCAGCCAAAAGTGAAGTGCCATCTGTATGAAGTGCCATTTCCTCCTCCACCTCCTCCTCCTCCTCCTTAACCGCCGTAGAATTGCTCCGTAAATAAGAAAAATTTATATATTTATGGCTCACCTCTTGGGCCTCCACAAAATGTTTAAGAGGTCTCACCTCTTGGGCCTCCATATAATTTTTAACAGGTCTCACCTCTTGGGCCTCCACATAATTTTTAAGAGGTCTCACCTCTTGGGCCTGCACAAAATGTTTAAGAGGTCTCACCTCTTGGGCCTCCATATAATTTTAACAGGTCTCACCTCTTGGGCCTCCGCAAAATGTTTAAGAGGTCTCACCTCTTGGGCCTCCACATAATTTTTAAGAGGTCTCACCTCTTGGGCCTCCGCAAAATGTTTAAGAGGTCTCACCTCTTGGGCCTGCACAAAATCTTTAAGAGGTCTCACCTCTTGGGCCTCCACATAATTTTTAACAGGTCTCACCTCTTGGGCCTGCACAAAATCTTTAAGAGGTCTCACCTCTTGGGCCTCCACATAATTTTTAACAGGTCTCACCTCTTGGGCCTGCACAAAATCTTTAAGAGGTCTCACCTCTTGGGCCTCCACAAAATCTTTAAGAGGTCTCACCTCTTGGGCCTCCACAAAATCTTTAAGAGGTCTCACCTCTTGGGCCTGCACAAAATCTTTAAGAGGTCTCACCTCTTGGGCCTCCACAAAATCTTTAAGAGGTCTCACCTCTTGGGCCTCCACATAATTTTTAAGAGGTCTCACCTCTTGGGCCTCCACAAAATGTTTAAGAGGTCTCACCTCTTGGGCCTCCACATAATTTTTAACAGGTCTCACCTCTTGGGCCTCCACATAATTTTTAAGAGGTCTCACCTCTTGGGCCTGCACAAAATCTTTAAGAGGTCTCACCTCTTGGGCCTGCACAAATCTTTAAGAGGTCTCACCTCTTGGGCCTCCACATAATTTTTAACAGGTCTCACCTCTTGGGCCTGCACAAAATCTTTAAGAGGTCTCACCTCTTGGGCCTCCACAAAATCTTTAAGAGGTCTCACCTCTTGGGCCTCCACAAAATCTTTAAGAGGTCTCACCTCTTGGGCCTGCACAAAATCTTTAAGAGGTCTCACCTCTTGGGCCTCCACAAAATCTTTAAGAGGTCTCACCTCTTGGGCCTCCACATAATTTTTAAGAGGTCTCACCTCTTGGGCCTCCACAAAATGTTTAAGAGGTCTCACCTCTTGGGCCTCCACATAATTTTTAACAGGTCTCACCTCTTGGGCCTCCACATAATTTTTAAGAGGTCTCACCTCTTGGGCCTGCACAAAATCTTTAAGAGGTCTCACCTCTTGGGCCTCCACAAAATCTTTAAGAGGTCTCACCTCTTGGGCCTCCACATAATTTTTAACAGGTCTCACCTCTTGGGCCTGCACAAAATCTTTAAGAGGTCTCACCTCTTGGGCCTCCACAAAATCTTTAAGAGGTCTCACCTCTTGGGCCTCCACAAAATCTTTAAGAGGTCTCACCTCTTGGGCCTGCACAAAATCTTTAAGAGGTCTTACCTCTTGGGCCTCCACAAAATCTTTAAGAGGTCTCACCTCTTGGGCCTCCACATAATTTTTAAGAGGTCTCACCTCTTGGGCCTCCACAAATGTTTGAGAGGTCTCACCTCTTGGGCCTCCACATAATTTTTAACAGGTCTCACCTCTTGGGCCTCCACATAATTTTTAAGAGGTCTCACCTCTTGGGCCTGCACAAAATCTTTAAGAGGTCTCACCTCTTGGGTCTCACAAAATCTTTAAGAGGTCTCACCTCTTGGGCCTCCACAAAATCTTTAAGAGGTCTCACCTCTTGGGCCTCCACAAAATCTTTAAGAGGTCTCACCTCTTGGGCCTCCACATAATTTTTAAGAGGTCTCACCTCTTGGGCCTGCACAAAATCTTTAAGAGGTCTCACCTCTTGGGCCTCCACAAAATCTTTAAGAGGTCTCACCTCTTGGGCCTCCACATAATTTTTAAGAGGTCTCACCTCTTGGGCCTCCACAAAATGTTTAAGAGGTGTCACCTCTTGGGCCTCCACATAATTTTTAACAGGTCTCACCTCTTGGGCCTACAAACAATTTTTAAGAGGTCTCACCTCTTTAGCCTCCACACAATTTTAACGGGTCTCACCTCTTGGGCCTCCACATAATTTTTAAGAGGTCTCACCTCTTGGGCCTCCACAAAATGTTTAAGAGGTCTCACCTCTTGGGCCTCCACATAATTTTTAAGAGATCTCACCTCTTGGGCCTCCACATAATTTTTAAGAGGTCTCACCTCTTGGGCCTCCACATAATTTTTAAGAGGTCTCACCTCTTTAGCCTCCACACAATTTTTAAGACGTCTCACCTCTTGGGCCTCCACAAAATTTTCCATGAGCCTCTGGCCAGCCCACGGCCTCTTCCTGCCTTTTGCGGTCCTACGCATCCCTCAACATCCCCACTGCTTTACCTGCTAGACATGACACTGGGCCAGGTCGGGTCACTGACATCTCTAGCGCCAACAATTTGGCCATTTTAAGGCTTCTGCATGTGTTTGAGTTGTTTTTACATTTAAAGAAGACATGTCTGACCACATCTCACACACACACAATGACAATTAGGGGTGGGGTCTATTTGCTTTCCCCCTTGCCTATGCCATCTGTGGTTGTCATAGGCAACGTGATTTTAAGGGGTGCAGAATTTCATCTTTTATGTCTAGTTTGGCTTGGGGTCCATGGCAATGTAGAGGAAAGAAGGTTTCCTTGTATGGTCTCACTTTACAGAGAGGTTATATTGTCTTTGGAGTGTATTGTTGAGAGGCTGTGATAGTGGCGTAATAGTGCGACTTGGGCGCGTTATATGCACCCAGACATGCTTCCCCTGCTGTCCCAGTTGCATTCCAGCAGTGTTGGCATCCTTTTCTGAGGTTTCAGGGTGGACTTGGTGACCTCCAAGTGGTCGAATTGAGATTTCCAAGTGGCGAGCATTTTTTTCCCATAGACTTTAATGGGATTCGATATTCGGTCGAATAGTCGAATTTCGCGGTCTATTCGAATCGAATTTCGAACTTTCGAATATTTCACTACTCGCTCATCTCTAGTGATAGCATCAGCCCACCACCAGGAAAGGTACGACTAGGCCTAGGGCACACTAACAGCAAAACCCCTCCAAAGGAGAGAGGCCCTACTTGTGCCCAGCCTCTCGTACTCCAAAGAGCGTACCTTCACCAGGTCCCCCAGGATGTTCCTACACACCTCGTCCACGGGGAGGACTTTCTGCTGAGTAGAAACTAAACACCGTGCATTCCATGTGAAGAATCTAACCACTAAACTAACTAAAAAACTGGTGTATGGGTCCCTCCTACCAAGGTCTTTGAACACCCCATAGGCCCACTCCGCATAAGAGAGGTTGGCCAACCGAGGCCAGCCAATGGAAGCGCCCACCCGTTTGTATACCTCTGTATTAAAAGGACACTGAAGCAGGAAGTGCTCCATACTTTCCAGTATGTCGCCACACTCCTCCCGGGGACAACCCCTTTCCTCAGAGTTCCTGTACTTCAAGTTGTCCCTTACAAACAGCTTCCCGTGAAAGCAGCGCCAAGCCAAGTCCCAATACTTCGAGGGGATCCTTGCTGAATTTAACAATTGCAACCCCTTGTCTAGATCCCGGCTTGGGCAATCCTTAAGGGCCAGGGGCTTCTGGAAGTGGGACAACAAGACCCTCTCGTCAAGGGACCTCCTTGACAGAGTCCTGATTTCCCTCACCTCCAGACCCCACCGACGGATCACCTTCAGAATCGGGGTGACATAAGCCGGAAGATATCCGTGTGGCGTGCGCAAGTCCTTCACTCGCCCTCCTATCTCCCATTCCTGGAAGAAAGGCCGAAACCACCCTTTACAGGAGACTACCCATGGAAGAGCCCTCTCTGACCAGAGGTTCGCTAGGTTGATCTTAATGAAGTTGTTCACTAGGAACACCACGGGGTTGACCATACACAACCCCCCTAGTCTCCT
The DNA here is from genome assembly GCA_900303285.1 of Rhinella marina. NCBI lineage: Eukaryota > Metazoa > Chordata > Amphibia > Anura > Bufonidae > Rhinella > Rhinella marina. Next base: position 5,361 of record ONZH01031242.1, read on the forward strand.
CGTGCGGTATGTCACCTCCCTCTTGACTAGGTTAAGCCTGTTTCCCCATAATAGTTGGAAAAACAAGCTATAGACTCGGGTCCAGAGAGGTTCTGGAGAGTGGCGATCTTAAGCCTGTCATCCCAATTTTGCGTGGGGTAATCCCCATGGCCTAAATGGGCACCTAGAACTTTTGCTGAAGACTGGGGCCCTGGGAGGGTGTCCGGGAGATCGAAGGTTGGATCACCCCCTCCCAGCCAGAGACTTTCACACTTATCCTGGTTGATCGTGGACCCGGAAACCTCCGAGTAGCGGTCCACCTCGGACATCACGTATTCCGCCTCCCCTCCCGAGGACACGAAAACGGTGACGTCGTCGGCATACGCTACTACCCTCAGAGTGGCTCCTGGCACCGCCTGATCCATCCCGACTCCCGCCAACGGTCCACGATCGATCCGCTTAAGAAAGGGATCTATCGCGAACACGTATAAAAGCGGGCTCAGAGAACAACCCTGGCGGACACCAGACCCAACCTCAAAAGGGTGGCCAGACCAACCATTCACCAGTGGGAAACTCTCAGCCCCTGTGTACAAGGTCTTAAGCCAATCAACAAACCTCCCCGGCAGGCCATACCTCAGAAGGACCGACCAGAGGTACTCGTGGTCAACCCGATCAAAGGCCTTTGCCTGATCTAAGGACAGCATGTACCCCTTCCAGTGGCCTGCTCTACTCTGTTCCACTGCCTCTCGGACACCGAGCACAGCACTAAAAGTGCTACGGCCTGGATCCGAGCAATGCTGGGCCCCTGAAAGGAGTTGTGGCGCAAACTTCACCAACCGATTGAACAGTATCTTGGCCAGAATCTTTCTGTCCGTATTGAGAAGCGCTATGGGACGCCAATTCTCAATACGGCACGGATCCTTTCCCTTTGATAGAAGGATCAGAGCTGACCTCCTCATTGACTTCGGCAGAGTGCCCGAGGATAGACACTCATTAAAAACCTCAGTCAAGAGGGGAACTAAGGAGTCCTTAAAGGTCTTATAAAACTCAGATGTTAAGCCATCCGGGCCCGGCGACTTCTTTGGGGCAAGCCTCTCGAACGCCAGGCTGACTTCCTCTTCCCTGATCTCTTTCACCAAAACGCCAAGGGAGAGGTTTACTCCTGGTTCAGGGATAGTTTCAGCCAGGAAAGCCGACATCCTGTTCCGATCCAGTTCCTTCTTTCCCAAGAGGTGTGAGTAGAAGGACCTTATGACTTCCAGGATCCCTGTTCAGGGATCCTGTACCGTCAATCAGTCCCATCACCAGCTTACAACCCACTGACATCTTGCAGTTTCTGTAAGGTTCGGGCGAGCGGTACCTCCCGAAATCCCTCTCAAAAACCAAAGATGCGTGCCTATCATACTGACACCTCTTTAGTAAAGACTTCACTCTAGAGATATCCTCGTGGCTACCTCCAGTAGAGACAAGACGCTCGAGTTTCCTCCTCAGATCTTGGTACAGGCGGTACCTGTCCAAAGACCTGAGGCTCGAGAGCTGGCGGAAGAACTTGGCCGCCCGATCTTTGAATATCTCCCACCACTCTGACTTATTATCACAGAGATCCAGTAACGGTACCTGACTCTGAAGGAAGTCCTCAAAGGATTGTCTCACCTCTGCTTCCTCCAGGAGGGCCGAATTCAGCTTCAGTACCCTCGTCCCATTTGGGGAGTCTCTGCAATGTTCAAAGCAAACATAATCAAACAGTGATCGGAGAACTCTACCTCCACAACCTTTAAAGACGAGAAGGTAGCTTCCTCCTTTAAATAAAACCTGTCTATCCTAGACCTAGTCTGACTACCTCTATAATAAGTGAAACCCCCGTGGCCTGGGGTGTGCCTGATGTGGACATCCACCAGGCGAGCCTCACTAGCTATACTATTCAGGGCTACGCTATCATAAGCCAGCCGGTCCCTGGCGCCTCCCCTATCCTGGGATCTCGTGATGGTATTGAAATCCCCGCCAAAGACCACTTGCCGGCTTGAAAAAAGAAAAGGCTTGATCCTCATAAAGAGACTCTTCCTGTCCCATTTGGTTTGGGGACCATAGATGTTGATTAAACGAAGTTCCTGTCCCTTCATGAGGACATCCAAGATCAAACACCTCCCCATTTCTAACTCGATAACTCGTCGGCATTTTACCGGTGCGTTGAAAAGAACCGCCACTCCGCTATATGGCTCGGCCACAGGAGACCAATATGAAGGCCCTGATCGCCACTCCTTCATTGCTTTATGTAAGGCCGCCAAATCTGGCAGCCTGGTCTCTTGCAAAATCAAAATGTCAGCCCCAACTCGGCTGAAAAAATCAAAGGCCGTAAAACGAGCCGCATCCTACTTAATGCTGGCGACATTAATGGTCGCCAGTGTTAGCAGAGCGGGTACTGCCATAAGGAGTGATCGAGTTAGACGGCCTTCTTCCGTCCCTTCCCATCTTTTCGACCCCTCCCGGGGCTGCCCTCTAGAGCGGCACGACTTCTCTTGAGGGAGACAGTGGTGTCCATCTCACTCGCCACCACCGCCTCCCCCTGCGCACCGCCCCTGGCTTCCTCATTTCCAGAGTCCGGATTTGCCTCCTCTCCCGAGGACCTTGCATCCCCGCCAGAGAGGGGCGCGGGGCCCCCTGAAGACCCTCCCTCCTTCGCCCCTGGCCTCACACTCTCAACCTCCTCCTCCCCCGAAGAGGAGGCAAAGGCCTCATCAAGTATGAGGTACCGGTTGGAGAGTCCCAGAGGGTGCCAGCTTCGCCTTCCCTGGCAACTTTGGTCCGGCTAGATCTTTTCTTGAACCGTCTCCGCCGCGACTCCGCCCCCCCATTCTCCGCCGCACTCTCTCAGTGGGAGGACAGAGTCGCCTCGGAACGCCCCAGTCTCCTGAGTTTCCTCATCAACCTCGCTGTCCCCTAGGGTCTCCGATTCAGGATAAGCAACCTCACGGGAGGAGCAGACATCACCCCAGGACGGGGCTCCTCCTACTCCCTTTCCGCCTGGCTCCTCTCCCTCCACCTCTGCCTGGACGGGCCATTCCTCTTCACCGACCCCTTCACTCTGCTGTCTTCGCCAGCACCCGCCTCGGCAGAGGGAGCCTACCGGCCCACCTCTGCGCAAGCTCGGGTCACATTAACCTCAGAGAGAGGGCAGCGACTGAACGGATGGCCCAGTTCGCCACACAGGTTGCACCGAATTTCCTCACAAGATGTGGCTAGATGTCCTGTCCCCCCACACAACGCGCACTTCTGCACTCTGCAGCTGGCGCTGAAGTGTGTGGGGCTGCCACACTTGTGACAGAGCTTCGGTTGCCCCCTGTAGAACACCAGAATCCTGTCACGCCCGATAAAGGCAGATGATGGTATATGGGAGACAGTACCCTCCAGACATCTAAGTTTGATCTCAAATGTCCAGGCGCCGGACCAAATGCCAAACTCGTCCCAGTTCTTGCTGGGAGGACCGCAGACCTCACCATACCTGCCCAGCCAGGTCATGATGTCAATGTAAGAGAGTGTCTCGTTAAGGGTGAGCATGGTCACTCTCTTAATCTCATTCTGGCAGGTTATTGCATGAGCAACAAAACCCCGCCAGTCCGGCACGTCCTTCACCAGTTCGTATCTCGACCAGAAGAGCTCCAGCCCCTCTGGCCAGACGAAACTGATGTCGAACTCCTTAGAACCAAACGGATGTATCAGGGCGAAGATGTCAGTTGCCCTGAAGTCCATCCCGAGCAGGAGCTCCACTACCCTTTTACGGTCAAGGCAAGCTTCACCGCCACACCACTCTAGACAGACAACATTCCGTCTGGTCCTAGGGCCGGTTGTGGGTGAGGTCCAATTGAAAGCCCTCAGGCCATGCCTGTCTACCCAGAAGGATAGATCCACTTGCCTCCCCTCTACGGTGATGGAACTCTCCCCCTTTCTGAGGGCCTCCAGGAGCCGCCACTGCAAGTCACCATTTCCAGACTCTGGGAGTGAGGAAGCCAACGGGGACAGCCCCCCCTCCCTATGGCCGAGGTCACGCTGGCATAACTTCTGCTAGGCACCACGGCCGAGGGAGAGGCAGCCGGGCCTGCCCCCACCCCCCCATCTACACTACTGACCCCAGGGGTCGCCCCTACATCTGGACGCAGGGCAGCCCCTAGGATCCTACCTTTTCCCCCCACTCTTTTTTCTGCTGGGACTGCTTTCTCAGCGGTCCTTCTCTCAGTAGGAGTCACCCCGGACCCCGCCAGGGGGCCCGTTTGAGGCACCCCCACCGCTTTTACAGCGGCAGGGCCACCCCCCACTTCCACCCCCCCATCAGGAACCGGGGCAACCACCCCCTCACACTCCATACTCACACTAAGATCCCCCATATACGCTGCTGGACCAGCGGGGACAGAAGGGACCTCAGGGACAAAAGGGGTCTCAGCAACTTTATCGCCCTCATTGTTTACCACAACACCTTTAACTTTATTTTTAACCCTCTTAATTTTACTTTTATTTTTATTATTTGACAGGCTGGCAAGGACCTGTGCCTCCACCACCATCTGCCCCCCATCCCCCTCACCTGAATCAGGGGAGGCTTCTGGGGCGTCAGAGGCAGCAGGGACACCGGCCCCTCCACCTGCCATCACCACTTTCTTTTCTTCCTCCTTGCTTAATTTGCTTTTTTTCACTTTGCTAGCAGCTTCTGCAGCTGCTGCACGGGGCTGGCGCGCTGTGGCACTACAGGTTACAGCCACGCCAGCGCCGCCAGCCCCAGATGCGGACCGCTTCCCGACCACGCCCCCTTCACACCCCCTACCCGCCGGCACACCTCCCGAAACACCCAGAGGCGCGCCGCCCGACACCTCAGCCACTCCCCCACCTCCCCCGCCCACTGCACACATGGGGGCAGGAGCAGGAGGGGCCAGGGAAGCCGCAGAGGCAACGGAGCAGACAGGGGGCACAGTCTTAATGTCTTTAGGATTTCCGCTTTTGCAGCTAGCTGGGATAAACAGGGGGGGGCGATGACCCCTTCCCACCGCCGCTGACCCACGGTGCACTTATCCAGCACTACCGGGGCCGCGGCGGTGGGCGGGGCCACACCAAGCGCAGCCACGCCCCCTCCCTCCGCTACTGGAGCCTTCGCTATGTTAGCCCTGCCTTCCCTTTCACCTCCCTTGCCACTACAGACAAGGGTGGCGTCCTCACAAGCGACCGGCGCCATTTTGTTCACCTTAGGCTTTCTGCTCTCCCCGCTCCCACGCTCCGGTTTCACCGCAGAAACCGGACTAGGGGGGACAGCGGGAGCTGCCTCCTGGACTGACTTTGCAGCCGGTCCAGAGGGCAGCGGGTGAGAAATATAGGCGAATCTCACCTCCTCCATTTTCTTTGTCTTTTTTTTTTCTTTCCTCTCTTCCCAGGTTCGTCCTCTGGCAGCTCATCGCCGAAACAGAACTTGTCATGGATTCCGGGAGACTCCAAGACCCGTATCTCCGCCATTAGCCGCCCTCCTTCACCACTGCTGCTGCTGTTATCCTCAAATTCTTCAGAACTGGTAGGGGGCAGGCAGACCTGTTCAGCAGGTATCTGTGACACACTGCTTTGTACCCCCATACCAGTCCCTGTCTCTGTTTCTTCCTCCTCCTCTCCCTCAGAGGATACACTCTCCTGGTTTTTACTATTTTTTCCTTGCATCTCTGCAAATCTTGCTTCATTCGAAAGCTTTTCTTGGAAAGGGCCACTATTCTCATAGATGGTTCTCTTCCTTCCCTCTAGCCTCTCAATTTCTGCCTTGAGTTCCCTAATTTTCTTAGAGATCTCTGGCCTCCTACTTTTGGAGGCCCTGTCGGCCTTCAATGTCTCCACCCTCAAGTCTTCCCTGTGTCTCTTCAGGGCCTTTTTGACTTCTTCATACTCCTGGAGGTACGCCAGGATTCGGGAGCCAAAGGTGGTGGCTGACTCCCCCGGCTTCATGTGGCCCCATCTGACCACTGCCGGTCCTGGCTTCCCTCCAGGAGTACCTGCCTGAGGTGCGCTGGTATTACTCGCTACCTCCCTGGCAGCTCTGCAGCTACCATTCCCTGGGTTGCGGAGGCCTCGCTGGTATTACCTCCGCAAGGTGTTCCTGACCCCAGGGAGGACAAAGGTGCCGAGGCCGGTAACTCACCTCCCCTACCTCCCGCCGGCCTACCCCGGGAAGCAGGATCCTGGGCCTTGGCTGATCTCATGGCCCAGGGACCCACCACCTTCCTAGGAAGAGGCAGGCCCTGAGCTGGGGAAGATGAAAAATCCCAATAAAGTCCAAGCAAAGTCCTAGCAAAAGTCCACCAAAACACTCACTCGCAGGAGCTCCTCCAACACACGTCCTCACTCCGCGGTTGCTGGCACCAGACTTGCCCTCCAATAGATCCTCGTTAAAGGATTTAAAGTGTACTCATTCCAATTACAGGGCCTCGAAAGAGTCCTGTATTGTTATTTTTCGTCACTACCTCCCCGAGTCGGGAGTGGGTAATTTGCGCGCCTGCTGCCTTCCTTGGATGTGGTAGCCGTTTCTCAGGCTCCCTCTCCGGAATCGAACCCTGATTCCCCGTTACCCGTGGTCACCATGGTAGGCGCAGAAAGTACCATCGAAAGTTGATAGGGCAGACATCCGAATGGATCGTCGCCGTCACGGGGACGTGCGATCGGCCCGAGGTTATCTAGAGTCACCAAAGCGGCCGGGGAGAGCGGCGGCGGGCGGGAGAAGGGGAGGCCGAGACCACCCCCGGGCCCCCGGATTGGTTTTGGTCTGATAAATGCACGCATCCCTGGGGGTCAGCGCTCGTCGGCATGTATTAGCTCTAGAATTACCACAGTTATCCAAGTAACGGTTGGAGCGATCAAAGGAACCATAACTGATTTAATGAGCCATTCGCAGTTTCACTGTACCGGCCGTGCGTACTTACACGTGCATGGCTTAATCTTTGAGACAAGCATATGCTACTGGCAGGATCAACCAGGTAGGCCGACTGGAGCGAAGGCGGGAGAGGGAGGCGGCGGAAGGACGGGGGAACCCCGTGGGGGGGGTTAGTCCGCACCGACCGTCCGCGGCCCCTCTCCCTTTCCTGGCTGCTGAGGCAGGGGGAGGAGGAGGTGGACGAGGGGGGGAGAGGGATGGAGGCGGTGGAGGAG
>ONZH01031242.1:17500-35053 GCA_900303285.1 Rhinella marina
CGCAAATCCTTCACTTGCCCTCCTGTCTCCCATTCCTGGAAGAAAGGCTGAAACCACCCCTTGCAGGAGACTACCCACGGAGGAGTCCTCTCTTCCCAGAGGTTTCGCTAGGTTGATCTTAACAAAGGTGTTCACTAGGAACACCACGGGGTTGACCATACCCAACCCCCATAGTCTCCTCGTATGGTATGTCACCTCCCTCTTGATTAGGTTCAGCCTGTTTCCCCATAACAGTTGGAAAAACAGGCTGTAGACCCGAGTCCAGAGAGGCTCTGGCAAGATACATACACTTCCCAAATAAATTAGCAAAGGCAGAAGGTAGGTCTTGATCAAGTTGACCCTTTCCCTGAGGGTCAAAGACCAACCCTTCCACTGGTCGACCTTCTGAGCGGCGATCTTAAGCCTGCTGTCCCAATTTTGGGCGGGATAATCCCCATGGCCGAATTCGATGCCTAGGACTTTGGCTGACGACTGGGGCCCTGGAAGGGTGTCCGGGAGATCGAAAGATGGATCACCCCCTCCCAGCCAGAGACTCTCACACTTGTCCCGGTTGATCATGGACCCGGAAACCTCCGAGTAGCGGTCAGCCTCGGACATCACGTATTCCGCCTCCCCTCCCGAGGACACGAAAACAGTGACGTCGTCAGCATACGCCACCACTTTCTGAGTGGCTTCCGGCTCCGCCGGATCCATCCTGACTCCCGCCAACGGTCCACCATCAATCCTCCTAAGAAGAGGATCAATGGCGAACACGTATAAGAGCGGGCTCAACGGACAACCCTGGCGGACTCCAGACCCAACCTCAAAAGAGCGGCCAGACCAACCGTTCACCAGCGGGAAACTCTCTGCCCCTGCATATAAGATCTTTAACCAATCGACAAAACCCCCCCGCAGGCCATATCTCAGAAGGACCGACCAGAGGTACTCGTTATCAACTCGATCAAAAGCCTTTGCTTGATCTAAGGTCAGCATGTACCCCTTCCAGTGACCCGCCCTACTCTGCTCCACTGCCTCTCGGACACCGAGTACAGCACTAAAAGTGCTACGGCCTGGAACCAAGCAATGTTGGGTCACCGAAAGGAGCCGGGGCGCAAACTTGACCAGCCAATTAAACAGTATCTTTGCCAGAATCTTCCTGTCCGTATTGAGAAGCGCTATGGGACGCCAATTCTCAATACGGCTCGGATCTTTACCCTTTGATAGAAGGATCAGAGCTGACCTTCTCATTGACTTTGGCAGAGTGCCCGAGGATAGACACTCATTAAATACCTCAGTCAAGAGGGGAACTAAGGAGTCCTTAAAGGTCTTGTAAAGCTCGGATGTTAAGCCATCCGGGCCTGGCGACTTCTTTGAGGCAAGCCCCTCGATCGCCAGGCTGACTTCCTCTTCCCTGATCTCCTCTACCAAAACACCAAGAGAGCGGTCTACTCCTGACACAGGGATGGTTTCAGCCAGGAAAGCCGACATCCTGTCTCGATCCAGATCCTTCTTTCCCAAAAGGCGCGAGTAAAAGGTTCTGACGACTTCCAGGATCCCTGATCTGGACCTGTTCAGAGATCCCGTACCGTCGATCAGACCTGTCACTAACTTACTGCTACTGACATCTTACAATTTCTGTAAGGGTTGGGCGAGCGGTATCTCCCAAAATCCCTCTCAAAAACCAAAGATGCGTGTCTATCATACTGGCACCTTTTGAGCAAAGATTTCACCCTGGAGATATCCTCGCGGCTACCTCCAGTCGAGACCAGATGCTCGAGTTTCCTCCTCAGACCCTGATACAAGCGATACCTGTCCAGGGACCTGAGGCTCGAGAGCTGGCAGAAGAATTTTGCTACCCGGTCTTTGAATATCTCCCACCACTCTGACTTACTGTCACAGAGATCCAGTAGCGGTAACTGACTCTGAAGAAGTCCTCAAAGGATTGTCTCACCTCTGCTTCCTCCAGGAGGGCCGAATTCAGCTTCCAGTACCCTCTTCCCATTTGGGGGGTCTCTGCAATATTCAAAGAGAAAATAATCAAACAGTGGTCGGAGAATTCCACCTCAACAACCTTTAAAGGTGAAAAGATGGCCTCCTTTAAATAAAACCTATCTATTCTGGACCTAATCTGACTACCTCTATAATAGGTGAATCCCCCGTGGCCTGGGGTGTGCCTAATGTGGACATCCACCAGGCGGGCCTCACTAGCTATGCTATTTAATGCTATACTGTCATAAGCCAGCCGGTCTCTGGCGCCTCCCCTGTCTTGAGACCTCGTGATTGTATTGAAGTCTCCTCCAAAGACCACCTCATTGACCCCTCAGCACTGCCGCCTTCGCCAGCACTCACCTCGGCAGCGGGAGCCTCCCAGCTCTCCTCCGCACGAGCGTGAGCCACGTTGGTGACAGAGCGAGGGCAACGACTGAACGGGTGCCCTAGCTCACTACATAGGTTACACCTAATCACCTTACAAGATGCGGCTAGGTGACCCTCCCCCCCGCATAACGCGCACCTCTGCACTTGGCAGCTGGCGCTGAAATGCGAAGGGCTGCTGCACTTGTAACAGAGCTTAGGCTGCCCCCTGTAGAAGACCTGGATTCTATCCCGCCCGAGGAAGGCAGAGGATGGAATGTGGGAAACCGACCCACCTGAATGCTTCAACTTCACCTGAAACACCCAGGCGCCCGACCAGATGCCATACTCGTCCAGGATCTTGCCAGGAAGACCCTGGACATCCCCGTACCTGCTTAGCCAGGTCAAGATGTCTATGCCAGAAAGTGACTCGTTACGGGTCAAAACGGTCACTTTCTTGACCTCACTCTGGCGGGTTACTGCTTTCGCAGAAAAACCCTGCCAGTCCGGGTGATCTTTTGCCAGCTCATACCCGGACCAGAAAAGTTCAAGACCCTCTGGCCGGGCAAAACTGACATCAAATTCCCGGGTGCCATACAGATGTATCAGGGCAAAGATGTCACATGCCCTGATGCCCATCTGAAATAGGAGCTCAGCCACCCTTTTTCTAGAAGGGCAAGCTTCATCGCCTACCCATCTCAGACAGACTACATTCCGTCTGGCAGTCCCGGGGCCGGTTGTGGGTAAAGACCATGTGATCTCGCCCCCGCCTTGCTGTCGGAAGGCTCCCAGGCCATGCCTGTCTATCCAGAAGGATAGATCCACCGCCTTCTCCCCTACCATGATGGAATTCTCTCCCCTCTTGAGAGCCTCTAGGAACCGCCGCTGCAAGTCACCATCGCCAGACCCGGGGAGCGAGGAGTACAATGAGGGCAGCCCCTCCCCCCTGCGCCCGCAGCAACACTGGCATAACTTCTGCCAGGCGCCACGGACACAGGAGGGGCAACCGGACCAGCCCCTCCCCCCACTACCCCATCTACCACCACTTCCATTTCCTCCACACCAGGTGCCAACCCAAACCCCGACGGAGGAGCAAAAACAACCCCCCCATCAGGGCCCGGGGCAACACCACCTACTGCCGCAGCCGCCGCACCATTCGCCGCGGCCGGGCCAGTCTTCAATGTTATTGGGGCCAGGACAGCTTTTACAGCTGCCCGGCCATCATTTCCATTTTTTTTTTCATTTTTATTTACACTTTATTTACACTTGTAACCACCTCTTCTTTAACACCATCTCTCTTAACATTTTCATTTTTTTTAACATTTTTAACATTTTCATTTTATTAACATTTTCATTTTTTTACCATTCACATTTTTATTCACATTTTTATTAGCTTTTACATTTTTTACCACATTTTTACCACATTCTGGCTTTGTCCTGCTTCTTCAGCAGGACTCAGCCCAGGGTTCAGCACAGCCACTGCACCAGCACATTGTTCCGGCACAGCAGCAGTGCCAAACCCTACCAGACCTGCTGTTCTTGATGCAGCAGAAGCCAGCCCCGTCCTCCCACCGCCACTAGGGGCAGCAGAGAGAGGGATCAGGACTGGCTGCGCTGAAGCGGAGACTGGGAGCCGGCGGGCCGCATCTCTACTGTCCCCAGCAGCACCGCCGGCTCCTCCACCGCCCGAGGCCCGACGCCCCGGACACACCCCCAGACACGCCCCCCGCCCCCACAGCACCGCCGCCCGCCGCACCGGCAACACAGGTAAGCCGATCAGCGGGCAAGGCAGCGGGCACCACGGGGGCAAGAGAAACAGGGCGGCCAGGGGGAGCACCAGAGGGGGCCCTAGGGACCCCAGGAACAACTCTATTTTTTACATCCTGGGCAACTGGACCGCCCAGTTGATCCCACGAACGGGTGGAGGACCCGCCCTCCATCTTTCTCACCGCAGGCGCGCCTCCCGACACGCCCAGAGGCGCGCCTGCAGGCACTCCCGTCCCCCCTACGCCGCTCCCCTTCACCATCACACCAACAGCAGGGGTAGCGGCGGTCTCAGGGGGAACAGGAGCCCCCGAACCAGCCCTGAAAACGAACTTAGGAGGGGACACAGGGGTCCCCAGGGGTCCCCATGAGGGGTGACACGGCTGCCCCCACACATCTCCGCAGGCCCACGGTACATTTATTCAGCGGCCACAGGCGCAGCAGACACGCCCCCCTCTCCTGCGCTCACTGAATCAGCAGCCTTCCTGTACGGCCTCTCAGCCGCCTCCTCCCTCATGCCGCCCACGCTACTACAAGCGTGGACGGCGTCCTGCGCCATCTTAGATTGTCTGCACACATTCTCCCCGCTCCCACGCTCCGGTTCCACTGCAGAAACCGGGCTAGGGATAGCGGGAGCTGCCCCCTGGACTGACTTTGCAGCTGGTCCAGAGGGCAGCGGGTGAGCAACATAGGTGAAACTCACCTCTTCAAATGTCTTTTTCTTTGTTCTTTTCCTTCTTCCTCCTTCCCTCAGGTTCCTCATCCGGCAACTCTTCCCCAAAGCAGAAACCCTTGTGGATCCTGGGCGACTCCAACAAGCGAATCTCCGCCATCAGCCGCCCTCCTGCTCCACTGCTAGTGTCACTGCCATCACTGTCTCCGGTTTCTGCCTCTTCAGAGCTGGTGGGGGGTAAGCAGACCTGCTCCACAGGGATCTGTGAGGCAGACCCCTGCACCCCCACACCAGCCCCTGCACTTTCCTCCTCTTCTTCAGAGGATTCATCCTCCTCCTCCTGTTGCTCCTTGGGTCCCTTCATGGAGGCGAACCTTGCGTCGTTTGCCAATTTCTCTCTGAAGGGCCCACTGTTTTCAAAGATCATGGCCTGTCTTGCCTCCGTCTTGGCGATTTCTGCCTTCAGGAACTTGATCTTTTTAGACATTTCTGGCCTTCTTCTCCTTGAGGCCCTGTTGGCCTTCAGCCTCTCCTGTCTTAAGGCCTCTCTGTCCCTTCTCAGGGCCTTCTTGTTTTCTTCAAACTCCTGGAGGTAGGCCAGGATCCTGGAGCCAAAGATGGTAGCTGACTCCTGGGGCTTCATTTCACCCCAACCGACCACTGCCGTTCCTGGCTTCCCTCCAGAAGCTCTCACCTGCGGCTGGCTTCCAGGCGCTCTTCCACTCCCTGGGGTTGCAGGGGCCGCGATGGTAATACCCCCGCTAGGTCTTCCTAACCCCAGGGAGGACGATGTTGCTGAGGCCGGTAGCTCACCTCCCCTACTCCCCGCCGGCCTACCCCGGGAAGCAGGATCATGGGCTCCAGTTGGCTTCATGGCCCAGAACCTACCACCTTCCAGGGGAAGAGGCAGGTCCTGGGCTGGGACTGATGGAATTATCCCAAGCAAGTCTTCTCCAAAGTACACAAACACGAAACACACGGGAGCTCCTCTCCTACACCTCCTCTCACCGCGGCTGCTGGCACCAGACTTGCCCTCCAATAGATCCTCGTTAAAGGATTTAAAGTGTACTCATTCCAATTACAGGGCCTCGAAAGAGTCCTGTATTGTTATTTTTCGTCACTACCTCCCCGAGTCGGGAGTGGGTAATTTGCGCGCCTGCTGCCTTCCTTGGATGTGGTAGCCGTTTCTCAGGCTCCCTCTCCGGAATCGAACCCTGATTCCCCGTTACCCGTGGTCACCATGGTAGGCGCAGAAAGTACCATCGAAAGTTGATAGGGCAGACATCCGAATGGATCGTCGCCGTCACGGGGACGTGCGATCGGCCCGAGGTTATCTAGAGTCACCAAAGCGGCCGGGGAGAGCGGCGGCGGGCGGGAGAAGGGGAGGCCGAGACCACCCCCCGCCCCCGGGCCCCGCCGCGCCCGGGCCCCCGGATTGGTTTTGGTCTGATAAATGCACGCATCCCTGGGGGTCAGCGCTCGTCGGCATGTATTAGCTCTAGAATTACCACAGTTATCCAAGTAACGGTTGGAGCGATCAAAGGAACCATAACTGATTTAATGAGCCATTCGCAGTTTCACTGTACCGGCCGTGCGTACTTACACGTGCATGGCTTAATCTTTGAGACAAGCATATGCTACTGGCAGGATCAACCAGGTAGGCCGACTGGAGCGAAGGCGGGAGAGGGAGGCGGCGGAAGGACGGGGGAACCCCGTGGGGGGGGTTAGTCCGCACCGACCGACCGCGGCCCCTCTCCCTTTCCCGGCCGCCGAGGCAGGGGGAGGAGGAGGCGGACGAGGGGGGGGGAAGGGGAGAGGGATGGAGGCGGTGGAGGAGGAGAAGCCCACCTCCGGGGCCGGGGCGCGGGTTTGGAAGAGGAGCCGCCGGTCGAGGCTAAGCTTCTCCTCTAACCGCTCCGCCCCGGGGGGCCCGGAGGGTCCCTGCCTTTCTCCACCGACTTCCATATCTGCCTTTAAACCCCCTAGGTCTCTCTCTCTCTCTCCACTCTGGACCTCAGGGCCATGCGGCGGGGGGAAGGACCCGCGCCTTGAGCCGGCCAGCCCCCGCGGGCGAGGCCGCTCGGTAGGCGGAGGGGTCCCCCCCCCGCCGTGGATCGGCAAAATAAAAGGGGGACGCGCGGCCCACGTGGCACGGGGGTCGTCGGGCCGGCGAGGAACCGCCTCGGGCAGGTGGAGTCCTGGGGTGGACGCCTGCCGGAGGGTAGGTGCCTATACGTGTGCGGTTCGAGACACTCGGGAGAAGATGCGCCCCGCGCTGGGGACGCCGCGGGGATGGAAGCGCGCTCGGGTTACTGGGGAGAGGCGGAGGGCGCAGACGCCCCGCGCATCCCTTAGGCCCGAGGGGCTCCCCCTCCCACGGCGAGACCAGCACGGCTTCGGACACCTTTCCGGGCCGGTTCGGAGCGAGCTCGACCCTGGGACGGGCCAGCCGGAGGGATCCCCCACAACCGCCGCCACCAGCAGCCTTCCACACCGGGGAGGAGCAGGGTGGGACGGAGGTGGGGGGACCGCCTTGAGCGCCGCGGCGGCCGCGGCGAGGAGCGTCGAACCCGGGCTAGAGGGGAGAGGGGACGCGCTCGCCTTGAGCCGGCACGGACTCCAAAGTCCGGCCGAGCGAGGGTCCCTACCCACCGGGTCGCACGAGGCCACATCGATCGGAGGAGGAGGAGGAGGAGGAGGAGGAGGAGGAGGAGGGAAGACGTCAGCTCCCAGGGGAGAAAGCACCTCTTATCGGGAGGGGAGAGGTGGATGGAGGTGACCAGCCCCTGGGTGCAGTTACGGGGACAGGTACTTGGACCTGGGGCTTGAAAGGTGCCCTGGGGGAGGACTTCATCTCTGCCCGCTAAGCGTGGGGATGCACAGACTTAGAAGGCGCCCTACGGACCAAACACTTTCAAGGATGAGAGCCTCTCCACCCAGGACCCAGCAGAGGGTGGGTGAACACATCTAAGTCGGCTAAAAAGTGTGGGGGGCTTTGGCAGTGCGATTGTGCATAGACAATACATCATCCTGTGCGTTATTACACCTAGGGGGCGCTCTAGCCGCCAACACCTTAAAGCAGGAGAGCCTCTCCACGTGACCCAGCGGAGGCAAGCGCTACCCGGGCATCAGCAGACCGGCCGGCCGGGGGGGGGACGCCCTGAAGGAGAGAAGGGACTTTGCCAAGCAGCAGCAGCAGCAGCAGCAGCAGCTGGACCTTCCAGAGGCAGGGAGCGGGCAGAGAGGCCAACTGGTGTCCGTCCAGAGGCGCACCTAACCACGGACCCTGGCAGGTGAGGGGAGCCGGTGGGGTCTCCTATCCTTCTTCCGAGAGGTGTCCGATTGGCCGTTATCCCCCGGCTTCCTATAGATTTCCTATGGCCGGGAAAATGATCACGGGGACGCCGGGCCTCTGGAAGCGTCAGTCGGGGCGGGAATCAATTTCGGCCGCTGCCCGGTCCTCTTTGGAAAAACGGAACTGCCTCCGGTTCTCTGCCGCCGTCAGGAGCCAGGGAGGCGGAGCCGGAGGACACTTCCAGGGGGGCGGCAAGGGGCTTCAAACAACCACCGGGGGAGTTTAGCTGTCTTGACAGGGCTTCTCTGGAGCAGCTGCAGGCAGCGCCAAGCCGCTGGGCTTCTCTACCTTCTTGAGAAGCAGGGGAAGGTGCCAGGGCACACCTGCCGCTCCCCTGGGCAGTCTACTGGGCTGAGGAACGCTTGGACACGGGGCTCACTGCTGTATTATAGGGGGATCAGCGCGAGGCTGAAGTTGGTTTCTTATTCGGCCAGTTTCTTATTCGAGGCTGAAGTTGGTTTCTTATTCACATCATTTTTAATTTTTGGTTTTATTTAAGAATTTTGAGGACACCTTATCAACAGTACAATAAAAAGTTGCAGTGAGCCGTGCTTAATGTAAATCAGTTGAAAGCAGCATGAAAATCCAAAAGATGGGCACAAAATGGGCATCTAAGTAGGCACAAAGAAAGTGTGATTTAAAGAGTTAAATGAATTCGGGCCAGAAATCTCGCACTGCCGACATACAGAGGGTGATGCCCCGCATCAGATACAGTTCAGTTCAGCCTGGCCCAAACAGGTTTTGGGCATGAAAACTGGCATCAAAGTGGGTAGACAGGCACTTTTCACTGATTTGAATAAGTAACTGATGTTTTTAAGGGGTTAAGTGAATTTGGGCCAGAGATCTCGCACTGCCAACATACAGAGGGTGATGCCCCACATCAGATACAGTGGAGATCAACCTGGCCCGAACAAGTTCTGGGCATGAAAACTGGCATCAAAGTGGGCAGACAGGCACTTTTCACTGATTTGAATAAGTAACTGATGTTTTTAAGGGGTTAAATGAATTTGGGCCAGAGATCTCGCACTGCAGACATACAGAGGGTGATGCCCCACATCAGATACAGTTCAGTTAAGCCTTGCCCGGAAAGGTTCTGTGCATGAAAACTGGCATCAAAGTGGGTAGACAGGCACTTTTCACTAATTTGAATAAGTAACTGTTTTTAAGGGGTTAAATGAATTCGGGCCAGAGATCTCGCACTGCCTACATACAGACGGTGATGCCCCACATCAGATACAGTTCAGTTCAGCTTGGCCCGAACAGGTTCTGGGCATGAAAACTGGCATCAAAGTGGGCAAACGGGCACTTTTCCCTGATTTGAATAAGTAACTGATGTTTTTAAGGGGTTAAATGAATTTGGGCCAGAGATCTCACACTGCCAACATACAGAGGGTGATGCCCCACATCAGATACAGTTCAGTTCAGCCTGGCCCGAACAGGTTCTGGGCATGAAAACTGGCATCAAGGTGGGCAGACAGGCACTTTTCCCTGATTTGAATACGTAACTGATGTTTTTAACGGTTTAAATGAATTTGGGCCAGAGATCTCGCACTGCAGACATACACAGGGTGATACCCCACATCAGATACAGTGGAGATCAGCCTGGCCCGAACAGGTTTTGGGCATGAAAACTGGCATCAAAGTGGGCAAACAGGCACTTTTCCCTGATTTGAATAAGTAACTGATGTTTTTAAGGGGTTAAATGAATTCGGGCCAGAGATCTCACACTGCCAACATACAGAGGGTGATGCCCCGCATCATACAGACTGGAGTTCAGCCTGGTCCAAACAGGTTCTGGGCATGAAAACTGGCATCAAAGTGGGCAGACAGGCACTTTTCACTGATTTGAATAAGTAACTAATGTTTTTAAGGGGTTAAATGAATTCGGGCCAGAGATCTCGCACTGCCAACCTACAGAGGATGATGCCCCACATCAGATACAGTTCAGTTCAGCCTGGCCCGAACAGGTTTTGGGCATGAAAACTGGCATCAAAGTGGGTAGACAGGCACTTTTCCCTGATTTGAATAAGTAGCTGATATTTTTAAGGGGTTAAGTGAATTCGGGCCAGAGATCTCGCACTGCCGACATACAGAGGGTGATGCCCCACATCAGATACAGTTCAGTTCAGCCTGGCCCGAACAGGTTTTGGGCATGAAAACTGGCATCAAAGTGGGTAGACAGGCACTTTTCACTGATTTGAATACGTAACTGATGTTTTTAAGGGGTTAAATGAATTCGGGCCAGAGATCTCACACTGCAGACATACAGAGGGTGATGCCCCACATCAGATACAGTTCAGTTCAGCCTGGCCCGGACAGGTTTTGGGCATGAAAACTGGCATCAAAGTGAGCAAACAGGCACTTTTCCCAGATTTGAATAAGTAACTGATGTTTTTAAAGGGGTTAAATGAATTCGGGCCAGAGATCTCACACTGCCACCATACAGAGGGTGATGCCTCGCATCAGATAGACTGGAGATCAGCCTTGGCCCAAACATGTTCTGGGCATGAAAACTGGCATCAAAGTGGGCTGACAGGCACTTTTCACTGATTTGAATAAGTAACTGATGTTTTTAAGGGGTTAAATGAATTCGGGCCAGAGATCTAGCACTTCCAACATACAGAGGGTGATGCCCCACATCAGATACAGTTCAGTTCAGCCTGGCCCGAACAGGTTCTGGGCATGAAAACTGGCATCAAAGTGGGCAGACAGGCACTTTTCCCTGATTTGAATAAGTAACTGATGTTTTTAAGGGGTTAAATGAATTCGTGCCAGAGATCTCACACTGCCATCATACAGAGGGTGATGCCCCACATCAGACAGACTGGAGTTCAGCCTGGTCCGAACAGGTTCTGGGCATTAAAACTGGCATCAAAGTGGGCAGAAAAGCATTTTCCCTGATTTGAATAAGTAACTGATGTTTTTAAGGGGTTAAATGAATTCGGGCCAGAGATCTCACACTGCCTGGTGATGCCTCATCAGATACAGTTCAGTTCAGCCTGGCCCGAACAGGTTTTGGGCATGAAAACTGACATCAAAGTGGGCAGACAGGCACTTTTTACTAGACATAGTAGAGGCACCAGGTCTCTGAGATAATGTCAATTTAGAGACCATAAAACTTTTACAAGGCTTATCTGCTGTAAGATAATGAAGGACTTGTTCTCAAGGTCTTTGATAGTCTGTTGTTTTTCCTCTCATCCCCCGATGTCACTGCTCTTATTGTGTGTATATATATATATTTCTTCATCCATTCTTATAGTACGCCTGATCAAGGGTCTGAAGCTCGCTATGTAACATTATTACTTCTATTTCTGTTAGGCTACTTTCACGCTAGTATTTTTGCTGGATCCGGCAGGGCTCAGCAAAAACGCTTCCGTTACTGATAATACGTAGAGATGAGCGAGTAGTGTTCGATCGAGCCGGTATTCGATCGAATACTACGCTATTCGGCATACTCGATTTCAATCGAGTATAACGGCGATGGCGCACTTAGAATTCGTTTCCCCTCCCACCTTCTCTGGCGCTCTTTTTCCACCAATCAACATGCAGGGGGGTATGACATGCCCGCAGAGCACGCTGGCAGCGCGAAAACGGCGTCTACATGGATTGGCTGGAAAAACCATGTGACCTCGAATATTAAAAACTCAGCTCTTCCTGCTCGTTCGCATATGCTGCGTGAACTTAGTCAGGGACAGAGGCTGGAGAAGGGACAGATAGGTTTTAGCTGTTGGACAGGCAGGAGCGTGATTAAATGCCCTTATCAGGGCTACTATAGTGCAGTACAGTGATAGCTTTACTACAATATACACTCTGCAGAGAACGGCTGCTGTATTCAGGGATAGCTGCTGGAGTAGGGACAGAGAGAGGCATTAGTGGTGTATTAGGTGCTCTGCTACATACAAAACTATATTTGGCACTACTGTTCTGCGTTCTTTTTGGCTGCAAAACCCTGTTATATACCTAGTGTGTATATGCACCATCTGATCTGGCAGTATACGGCTGTGAATTTTTTTTTTTTTTAAATACAGTTTATTTGGCTCTAGTGTTCTGGGTTCTGTGTGCCTGCAATACCCTTTTTGTATACCAGGTGTAAAATACCCCACCGTCTGAACTGTTAGTACACGGCTGTGTACCTAGAAATAAAAAAAAAAAGGCCTTTTCTTTGGCACCTGTACTTTGCGTTCTCTTGCAAAATAATTTTATATACGTAGTGTTCATACACACCGTCTGATCTGTTAGTACACGGCTGTGTACCTAGAAATATAAAAAAAAAAAGCCTTTTCATTGGCACCTGTACTTTGTGTTCTCTTGCAAAATAATTGTATATACGTGGTGTTAATACCCACCGTCTGAACTGTTAGTACACGGCTGTGTACCTAGAAATATAAAAAAATAGGCCTTTTCATTGGCACCTGTACTTGTGCGTTCTCTTGCAAAATAATTTTATATACGTAGTGTTCATACACACCGTCTGATCTGTTAGTACACGGCTGTGTACCTAGAAATATAAAAAAAAAAAGCCTTTTCATTGGCACCTGTACTTTGCGTTCTCTTGCAAAATAATTGTATATACGTGGTGTTAATACCCACCATCTGAACTGTTAGTACACGGCTGTGTACCTAGAAATATAAAAAAATAGGCCTTTCATTGGCACCTGTACTGTGCGTTCTCTTGCAAAATAATTTTATATACGTGGTGTTTAATACCCACCATCTGATCTGTTAAGTACACGGCTGTGTACCTAGAAATAAAAAAAAAAAAGGCCTTTTCTTTGGCACCTGTTACTGTGCGTTCTCTTGCAAAATAATTTTATATACGTGGTGTTAATACCCACCGTCTGATCTGTTAGTACACGGCTTGTGTACATAGAAATATAAAAAATAGGCCTTTTCATTGGCACCTGTACTGTGCGTTCTCTTGCAAAATAATTTAATATACGTAGTGTTCATACACACCGTCTGATCTGTTAGTACACGGCTGTGTACCTAGAAATATAAAAAAAAAAAAACGCCTTTCATTGGCACCTGTACTGTGCGTTCTCTTGCAAAATAATTGTATATACGTGGTGTTCATACACACCGTCTGATCTGTTAGTACACGGCTGTGTACCTAGAATATAAAAAAATAGGCCTTTTCATTGGCACCTGTACTGTGCGTTCTCTTGCAAAATAATTGTATATACGTGGTGTTAATACACACCGTCTGAACTGTTAGTACACGGCTGTGAAGGCAAAATATTGTAACAAAAAAAAAAAAAAATGCGGAGGGGGGCTAGCGGAATCGGACGAGGACGGGGGCGCGGAAATGCTGTTGGTGGCCTTGTTGAAGCCAGTGGGGATACAATGCGTGCTGGTGAGGGTCAGCCAGGATCCCACTCATCAGAATCCCTGCCTTTATGGGACAGTTAAGCAGGGGGCGAGTTACACCGCTGTTGAGGCCTGAGCAGGTTGAACAGGTGGTGGCAATGGATAGCCGATAGCGCTTCCACACAGTTGTCCACCAGCCAGTCATCCACACAGTCTCACTCTGACCCTCCTTCCTCCACACCTGGCCAACAGAGTCATCCCACCATTGACCCCTCCCAGGAGCTCTTTTCGGGTCCTTTTTCAGATGTGCCGGAAGAATCCCAGGAGCTAGCAGAGGAAATTTGTTTGTAGTGATGCCCAAACACTTGAGTATTCGCCATCTCCTGCTGATGTGGACCCTGAACCAGCATCTGTTATCATGAGCGATGATGATGATGAGACGCAGTTGCCATCAAGGGAGGCTGTTGGAATGTCCAGTGGGCAGGAGGAGGAGCAGAGTGAGGAAGTGGAAGAGGAGGTGGTGGATGACGAAATGACCGACCCCACTTGGCCAGGGGTGATGTCCAGCGGGGAAAGCAGTGGAGAGGTGGTGGTCTGCGCAGCACCAAAAAAGGCAGCAAGAGGCAGAGGATGTCCACAGGCAGAGGGATGTCCACAGGCAGAGGGATGTCCACAGGCAGAGGACAGTCCAGACAGAGAAGTGAGGCCACAGCTGTTCCCGGCAGCGGGCAGTCGCGCGAAGCTCCCCCATAGCTCCCCCATCGAGGCCTCGTACTTCTGTGGTGTGGAGATTTTTTAATGTTTGTGCGGATGACAAACTGAGCACGGTTTGCACACTCTGCCACTCAAAACTGAGTAGGGGCTCTGAGAAGAGCAATCTGACCACCTCAGGCATGCGGCGTCACTTGGAAGTCAAAGCACTGGGCTGAGTGGGAGAGAGGCAAACGCAATACAACCTGCGCAAGGTCTTCCTGCCACTGCCTCTTCCCCTTTATTGTGTGCTGCCACTGCGGTCCAGACCTCCAGCCAGGACACCTCCACATCTGCCTCTGCCTCGGCTACTTTGGGGCCTTCTCCTTCAGCCTCCCCTTCCCCCGCATCTTCGCCTGCACCTTCACACTCCTCGTCCCATCAACTGTCCATTCTCGCAGGCGTTCAACCGCAGGCGGAAGTACGCCTCGAGTCACCCCCAAGCCCAAGCCTTAAACTGCCACATCTCCAAACTGCTGGCCCTGGAGATGTTGCCGTTTAGGCTTGTGGAGACGCAGGCCTTCCGCGACCTGATGGCGGCTGCCGCACTTCGCTATTCCGTCCCCAGCCGCCACTACTTTTCCCGGAGTGCCGTCCCCGCCCCTGCACCAGCACGTGTCGCGTAACATCAGGCGGGCCCTGAGGTACGCAGTCAGCGCAAAGGTCCACTTGACCACCGACTCGTGGACAAGCGCTTGTGGCCAGGGACGCTACATCTCTTTGACGGCACACTGGGTGAATGTAGTGGAAGCGGGGACGGGGTCGCAAACAGAGACGGCCTACCTACCACCCCCGCCCAAGATTGCCAGCATGGGTTCTGATAAACCCCCCTCCTCCTCCTCTTGCCTTAACATCGCCCTCAGCCGCTAGCTGGAAGCGTTGCAGCACTGGCGCGGGGAGACGTCAGCAGGCGGTGCTTAAGCTCATCAGCTTGGCGAGCAGGAAGCACAGCGCCCCAGAGGTGAGGGACGCCATATTGCAGCAGACGGAGATGTGGCTGTCGCCACTGCAGCTAGGACCAGGCATGGTCGTAGTGCGATAACGGCCGCAACCTGGTGGCGGCTCTGGAGCTTGCCGAACTCAATCACGTACCATGCCTGGCCCACGTTTTTAATCTGGTAGTCCAAAAATTTCTAAAGACTTACCCCAAACTGGCAGAGCTACTGGTGAAAGTGCGGCGCTTGTGCGCTCACTTTCGGAAGTCAACTGTAGCTGCTGCTAGCTTAAAAAACTCCAGCAACGCCTCCATTTGCCTGAACATCGGCTGTTGTGCGACCTGCCGACTCGCTGGAATTCCACCTATTCCATGTTGGCCAGGGTGTGTGAGCAGCTGAGAGCATTGATGGAGTACCAGATTATGAATCCACGCGTGCCTCCAACTCAGCTCCCTCAGTTTGCCAACCACGAGTGGCCATGGATGGCAGACGTATGTGATGTACTGCGTATCTTTGAGGAGTCCACCAAGAAGGTCAGCAGCGAGGACGCTATAGTGAGCGTAACCATCCCACTCCTATGCGTCCTTAAAGATCGCTCATCGCAATAAGGGAGAACGCATTGCACGCAGAGGAGACGGGGGTAGGTGGAGACGCAACGGAGCTAAACAGTCAGACCACACTTTTGTCTGCTTTACGGTGGCAGTTGCAGGAGGAGGAGGATGAGGAGGAGGAGGACGACGTGGAGGTGGCTGTGGAAGAGGAGGAGGATGCTGGCGGCGAGGGTAGCAGTCAGGCTGTGTGCGTCCCATTGGTTCAGCGCGGATGGGGCGGAGAGGAAGAGGAAGAGGAGGAAATGGCAAGTGATCCTTCTGGTGGGGGCAGTGACGTCATGCCTATTCAGAGTCTGGCACACATGGCTGACTTCATGCTGGGCTGCTTTTCCCGGGACACACGTGTTGTCCGGATAGTGGAGAACAAACTGTACTGGGTCTTCGCACTCCTGGACCCCCGGTATAAAGATAACGTCTCCTCTTTTATTCCGGTAGAGGAGAGGACGAATCGATTGCTGGAATACCAGAGGGAACTCGTGCAGAACATGATGGAGATTTTTCCCACCCACCATCGCTGGCGGCAGAGAGGAGAGGGTCTCCCAGAGTCCCACAACATCGATCAGGCCCACAGCCACCAGGGGAACACTCTCCAAGGTGTGGGACACGTTCATGGCACCCCCTCGTGCAACTTCCATCACTGCGGGGCCCGCTATCAGCAGGAGGACAAGTATCGGCGGATGTTGCGGGAGTACCTGGCAGACCGTACCCCTGTCCTCCCCGATCCCTCGGCGTCCTACACTTACTGGGTCTCCAAGTTGGACACGTGGCTAGAACTGTCCCTGTACGCCTTGGTGGTGCTTGCCTGCCCTGGCCGCCAGCCGTGCTATCAGAAAGGGTGTTCAGCGCAGCCGGGGGCATTATAACCGATAAGCGCAGCCGCCTGTCAACCGACAGTGCCGACAGGCTGACGCTAATCAAAATGAACAGCAAGTGGATTGACCCGGACTTTGCTTTCTCCAACAGTGGAAAGCAGCCAAAAGTGAAAGTGCCATCTGTATGACGTGCCATTCCTCCTCTACCTCCTCCTCTTCCTCCTTTACCGCCTTAGAATTGCTCCGTAAAAAAATATATATATTTATGGCTCACCTCTTGGGCCTACAAACAATTTTAAGAGGTCTCACCTCTTGGGCCTCCACATAAATTTTTAAGAGGTCTCACCTCTTGGCCTCCACATAATTTTTAAGAGGTCTCACCTCTTGGGCCTCCACATAATTTTTAAGAGGTCCTCACCTCTTGGGCCTACAAACAATTTTTCTCATGCCTCACCTCTTGGGCCTCACAAAATTTTTAAGAGGTCTCACCTCTTGGGCCTCCACAAAAATCTTTTAAGAGGTCTCACCTCTTGGGCCTCCACAAAAATCTTTAAGAGGTCTCACCTCTTGGGCCTCCACAAAATTTTTCACGGTCTCACCTCTTGGGCCTCCACAAAATTTTTAAGAGGTCTCACCTCTTGGGCCTCCACATAATTTTTTAAGAGGTCTCACCTCTTGGGCCTCCACATAATTTTTAAGAGGTCTCACCTCTTGGGCCTCCACAAAATCTTTTTCAAGAGGTCTCACCTCTTGGGCCTCCACAAAATCTTTAAGAGGTCTCTCACCTCTTGGGCCTCCACAAAATCTTTTAAGAGGTCTCACCTCTTGGGCCTCCACAAAATCTTTAAGAGGTCTCACCTCTTGGGCCTCCACAAAATCTTTTAAGAGGTCTCACCTCTTGGGCCTCCACAAAATCTTTAAGAGGTCTCACCTCTTGGGCCTCCACAAAATCTTTAAGAGGTCTCACCTCTTGGGCCTCCACAAAATCTTTAAGAGGTCTCACCTCTTGGGCCTC
>ONZH01031243.1:0-29808 GCA_900303285.1 Rhinella marina
TTTAATTCTTTTTAACAAAAGTATATAATGTTAAAATGATGTGAAACCAATTTAATTCTATAAAAATATGGTCATCAATATAATACTACTTCAGATCGCAATGTATAGTATTAAGTATAATTACACTCATTAAAAGTACCCCCATACACACTAATTTTCAAAAAGCCGGTAATGGGAGAGCGGCGGAGAAAGACTTTTTTGGCAATATGGCGTTACATGATGTATTGCATGATCCAGAGGTTAACTCAAAACTTCCAAATCCAAAATCCATAACAGCCTCCATATGTGGCATGTCTGTATAATGCCGGTGTCTTTTTTTATGGTATAGGCACCTTTTGTCACCACCCGCAACCTTTGCACACTTATTTAAGCCATATTCTTTTAAGTTTGATCATAATTGAGCAATAATGAGTGTTTATAAGGTCAGGAGAGTTACACATGAGCCACCAGATGACAGGATTCAAAGAAAAAAGCTTGCAAACAGACTGATTTTTAACTCTTATATCTAAGAAGCTGAACATTTTTAATAAAGACTCACTGAGAAAACGATTTAAAGCCCAAAATGAGTAAAATGCAATCATAAAAATGTTGCCCCAAAGGTGTACATGGTCTTTAATTCCTCCTTCTTGTGGTGGATGCAGTGAGGGAGAAAGGTTGACAGGGGACCCTGTTTTTGTGTTACTTGGGGTCCTTGAAGTGGGACTCTTTGTGTTTAGACATCCTGTCCTTTGGGTTAGTGTTAAGTGGATTTTGATGCAAATTTCAAGAAAAATCTGATTTGTCATGAAGCCGAATTTCCTTGCGCTTTGTGGCAAGGAGTCAATTTTTCCTCAATTGGCGGTAAAAAACAAAACATACTCACCTCATCCATGTACTTGCAGTGAGGCCATTGAGACCAACTTGATTGAAGAAAATGCTCAAATCCTCACACGTGGTGACTTCATCACGTCACCACAGGGGGCGGACGCGGTGACGTCATTATTTCAGCACACACAAGATTTGGTGCATTTTCCTCAATCAAGATGTCTGCGACAGCCTCTTTGTGAGCAAATGGATGAGGTGAGTATGTATTTTTTGTTTTTAACCACTGAAATAAGCCTGTAAGATGCCGTGATCAGTGTTGAGAGGTTCAATGACAGGGGGCAGCTCGATCTCCATCATTGTGGCCGCTACATACAATAGAATGCAATTTGTGACATAACAAATCAAATTTCTTTGTGAACTTTGGCAAAGCAGCATAATCAAATTTTTGATAACTTTGCATCTCTACTGTGGGATACCTGTACATGTGGGATGTGGGATACCACAGCAAAAATATTATTTCAAACTTTCAGGATACCTCATTAGTAAGTTTACAGACTCAGAAAGATAAAATGGGAGACATATCAATGTTCCCCATTGTTCTTATGCCAAAAAAAGTCACATAATATGGTCCTCACCACAATAGCACCATCATGTGTGACTTGTTTTTTGACTTTTTAAAAGAGACAAGAAAAGATGTGGGGATTACTGGGAGGGATGTGGCCTCCCATAGCCTGAGAGATTTAGTATAAGTTACTCCAGACCCTGGGACAAATGTAGCTCAAATCTACACAGCTCCTAGTTGGCGTAGATGTTATTTTCATGTGTACAGAGATCCACAATGTGGCAAATTTCCAGTGGAAAACACCAGTCTTACGGCCCATTCACACGACCATGTGAATGGGTCTGCATCTATTCCGCAATTTTGCGGAAAAGATACGGCCCCTTTCACTTCAATGACAGCGGGCAGCCGTGGCTCCATGCCGTGGCTCCACAGAAAAAAAGAGAACATGTCCTATTATTGTCCGCAAGAGCGGACAAGAATAGGCATTTTGAACGGGGCGCCCGACCTTGTGTTCGGCAAATCGCGGAACACATGCCGGGTGGTATTGTGGATCCTCATTTTTGCGGATCCGCAATACTACGGCCGTCTGAACGGCCCCTTAGTATATCTCCACAAGGTCTTTATTTTTTTGTCCATAACAAAAATAATTTATATTTTTTTCAATGTAATTTGCAAAATCAAAGTGTACTATTGGAATAAAAAATTTTTACTTGCACCTATTTTTTGTGCATGAAGATCAATCTTCTGTCCATTCTTCTGGTAAAAAGAAGTTTGAGGGCATTGTCATCCTTTTTTGCTTTATCAAGCGCTAAGCCTTGTATTATATTCCATCCTGATCTAGTTAACATTACACATTACTGATAAATAACTATGGAATAATTTCTAATAGCTATTGTAGTACTTAAAAAATGTGATCATAATTTTCCTGCACAGCCTGTAAATTTCAAAGTTAAAAGTAGTCAGATCAGTTCCTATCACAATAAAAATAATCATCACAAATGTATTCTTAGAAAGTTTCCTTCAGCATAACGGGTAGGAATATGACAACTTTAGCATACAACTATGTTCAGTGTCAACATCTGCGCTAGATGGATGTTTTATAGACAAAACTGGTCTAGCAATGCTGGTCACAATGCAAACAGTAATTAATTATGCAATTATTTTAATTTATGTTCATATTTTCCTGGTGAACAGATGGTAAATTGAGAAAGTATGACTACGCATGTGCCACCTAGAACATAGACCATTAGTAATGACAGTTCATTTACAAATTATATTTCATTCACACTCTCAAGGATATCAGTGAAACTTTAGTGTAAAACTAAGTCCTTAAGGGGTCAGACCACAACGATCATAACTAGTTGGCATATCCTAGCGATGTCATCCCTGTATGAAGGGAATACCCCTTTAATGTTGTCTAAAGAGTAATCAGGGTATATCTACTTAAATAGAAACACAAAACATGTGCTCGGGGAGCACTATGGAGGTTTTAATCTATTATTAAAAGTTGAATTTTACCTTTTTTTGTTGCCACTGGATTTTTTACTCACAATTGTTCCAAGCCTATTCTGATTAGTTTATGCTGCCGATTTACCATTCCAGGGGTGATTGCTACTTTTTTCCTGCTACTATTATTTTGTACAGTTTACTATTAGAGAAGAGCGAATTGCTTAAAATTCTTACATTTGTCCTTCCTTATAATTCCTTTTAGTTCAATGTATCCTGATGCGTGTGGCATGTGATGACCAACTCTCTCTAAAAAAAAAACAAAAAAAAAACATATCAAGATATTGTGTAATGAGTGTATGTTTGGCCCCCGGTTGTTTGTGCTGTGAATTGTAGCCTATTAAAGGGTTTTCTAGCATGTTGCCATAATGTGTTGATTATGTTTAGTGAGAAGAAATTGAAGCAAAAGGAAGGGGGGAACATCTATAATTCTGCCATCGGATTTTGATTCTATAATATATGAATAAGCATTTAGGGGCACATTTAGTAAGATCGGCATTTTAGACGATGGTCTTAATAAAGCCCTAAGCTAACGGTGGTTCTGCCAAAGTTATGAAGAAGCACCAACCTCTACTTAACTTCGGCGGATCCTCCGCCAGTTCAAAATGTAAGACAGCTTCCTAGCTGTCATGCATTTAGACCTTTTTCTATGCCTGAAACAGGTGTAGAAAATGGTAAATCAGATAGTCCTGCCTGCCCATCCCCTTCTCCGCCCATGCCAGGCCCACAATTTTAGACCTGGCATGAGCGGGGAAAAGTCGCAGATGGCAGCGCTCATCTGCGCCAGAAATACACTTAATATAGGTGTATTCCAGTATAATAAATGACCCCCTTAAGTTTTCCATCAAAGCTTATATTATTTTTGACAGAAAGAATAGCACAGGACCACTATTTCTTCATGAACCTCTACAGAAACCTAGGTGGGCTACATTACAGATTAACTGTGTTTTTCAGGATTTTTCAAGTTCACTTGAAAATTGTTCTGGTATAAATGTTATGGCTCTGTTATGAACAGAAGCCATTTTGATAAGAATAAGAACAGAATCTTAAGGCTATGGACATCTTTGACAAAGAAAAAATATTATTTTTTTACCTATGCTAGTTGGTTATCTTGAGACAGAGACTGTTGCAGGCTTTAATCTTCATTCCTCCATCTTATATGGAACTTATAAATTGAACCTAATTTTAGACTTGTGGACTTGTTCCTTCTAGTAGTACCTACTGGATATAAGGTCTGTGTGTCCAGAATGCTGATGCTTCACTGGCTAATAGAATCACTAAAATAATTTGAAAAACAGCATCATAATTGTAATGTTGCAAATGTCCAGCTTTCGGATTATAATTAGGGTTGAGTGAACCCTAATTTTATTATTTTCCGTTATAACATGGTTATAACGGAAAATAATAGCATTCTTAAGGCAGAATGCTAAATAAAATGGCCTTCTAGGGGTTAAAAATAATAAAAAAAAACCTCACCTTGTCCACTTGATCGCGCAGCCGGTGTCTTCCTTCTTCTTCTTCTTTCAAGACCTGCAAAAGGACCTGCGGTGACGTCACCGCGCTCACCACGTGGTAAGCGCGATGACGTCATCGCAGGTCAGGACCTATGATTGACGTCATCGCGCTTACCTCGTGGTGAGCGCGGTGACGTCACCGCAGGTCGTTTTGCGGGTCCTGAAAGAAGAAGAAGAAGGAAGACACCGGCTGCGCGATCAAGTGGACAAGGTGAGGGTTTTTTTATTATTTTTAACCCCTAGAAGGCCATTTTATTTAGCATTCTGCCTTAAGAATGCTATTATTTTCCGTTATAACCATGTTATAACGGAAAATAATAAAGTGAAGTTCGGGTCCCCATTGATTTGAATGGGGTCCGGGTTCGGGATGAAGTTCGGGTCAAGTTCGGGTCCCGAACCCGAACTTTGACCTGAAGTTCGGCCGAACCCGGCGAGCCCGAACTTCCTTGGGTTCGCTCATCCCTAGTTATAATGATTCTTTATGTCTAGGCACCATTTTAAAATATGTTAAATGTAACATTTTAAAATAGTCATCTTCTTTGTATACATCGATTAGCACACAGAAGGCTCTTCTACACTGGTGTAGGAGAATCCACAAGACATTACAATTACTTATTCAAACTGTTTATCTAAGAATTTTATACATATTTTATTGGATCTTACAATCTGGAAGAAAGCAACTAGAAGTGTGGGTAAGGTCTGCAATTTTATGAGTTACTTATTAGTGACTAGTTACCAATATCAAAGAAAATAAGGTCAAGGAAGAAATCTGAATGGGCACAGTAGTATTTAGGAGGAGAGAGATTTAGCTCAATATAAATCACTTGTTAGACTGCGTATGGCATATTGTGCACAGTGTTTGGCACAGGTACACAAGAAATATACAGTACTAGAAATATTACCAAAATTAGTTTAAATTTGTTTCAAAGGAAAAAGGCTTTGGATGATCTGAACACATAGGGAGAGAATTATCAAAACTGCATGATGCAAAGGTAAGCTAGCTTAGTTGCAACCAGATTGAACTTTTCATTTTCCAAAGGAACTCTGAAAAATGAAAGGTGGAAAATGGTTGCTATGGGCAGCTAAGCCAGTTTTTCTTTTTGAAAATATTGCAAAAATATTGCATGTATTGCACAATTATGGCACATGTGCCTTACACAACGTTTGTTAAGAGTTCTACTCACTTTTACCACTGCACCTGTTAAAGAGGACTTGGAGGTAGGTGTAGGTGTAGCTTAACCGAAAAGGTGGCATGGCTGAAGATACAACACTGTGAACCAAATTTATGCCAAAGTAAGTCAACTAATAGGAGCTTAAACCTAGGCTAGACAATCTAAAAGTGCACCCGATTTATCATTAGCCACTGTGGCTATGGTCTCTTTGAAAATACATACGTCTCTTCCACTTATTTAGACACTATACTGACACAATATATCAAGTACAGTATATGCAACTGGTCACATTTCAAGTGCATTCTTTTAGAAGATTTTTGTTCTAGTGCTTATGAAAGGGGGTTTGAAGGTGAAGAAGAGGAGATTTGGCTATGCATTAACACGGTACTATAATACGTAGGTTGAACTACTTCATTTGAACCAAAGTAGCTGGTTAATTATTAACTGGAATCTGTCAACATAAAAATTCAATGTAAGCTACAGTCGGCATGTTATGGAGCAGGAGGAGCTGAGCAGATTGATATATAGTTTTGTGGGGAAATATTCAATAGAACTTGTATTTCATTTGTTTAGGTTCCTGCTCATTCTGGGCTGTGAAGTCCAGGAGGTGGTCTTATCAGTGATTGACAGCTATCTGTGTATACACAGTCATAGAGTGAAGGCAATCATATCATATCATCATATCAATCACTGATATGACCTCCTCCTTGACTTTAAATCCCAGAATGAACAGGAACCTATATATCAATCTGCTCAGTTCCTCCTGCTCTATAACATGTCGCCTTCAGCTCAGACACCATGTTCAATATAACAGGTTCCCTTTGACTCCAATTTCAGAAGTCTAAACATGGCAGAGAGCCAGTAGCTACAGAGCACTTCACTTCATGTTCCACCATGCAATGTTCCACTGTGTGCTGTATGTACACAAAGCATTCCACACTGTATGCCTTCATATGCCTCTCTATGAAAACAGATCACAGTAAATCCCCTATGTACCTTTAGGTGCCCTAAAATGGTTCAGTGGAAAGCATAAGGGTAATATGGTCGCATTCATAAAGCTATTATATTTTGTTTACTAAAACTGCTATTTAATATGTCACTGACAACATACAGTACTTTAGGGACATATTCGGAAATATTTTAAATCCCTGCCAGGCAAAGTTAGAAATATTGGATCTCAATTACCACTACTTCATCTGTTCAACTATGGGACAAGCTTTTCTGATCTCTCAGATGAATATATGCTAGCAAAACTTAGAATTAGCTATAATATGGTCAATCTCCTGCTATAACAAAAATACCAATAACAAATGAAGCAATGCCAATGGCATCTGTCAAGGGGTGGAATACACCAGAAAGCAACAATCAGTTCTTAAAGTTGATGTTACAGTTGTGGATGTGGATACACTCTGCCAACCACCAGGAGTGGTCAACTGCTGGCCCATAGGGATCAGAGACACCAGTGTGAGGCACCAGAGGATCAGACAATACTCTTGGTCTAGATTCAGACTGAGGCCAGGAATCCAGCAGCAGTCTTTACACAGGAACAAACACGTTATAGCTCTTTCAGCAAAGTCTATCAGAACCAGACTGGACCTGTAGATCTGGCAATTAGTGGAACAAGGAGCCTAGCGTATATAGGAGAGTTAATGAGTTCATTAGTCAGCAGCTGGACGGCAGCACAGGGCAAGGAGAGAAGCCCTACAGTGCTGAACAGAGTACAGACACCATGACCTAAGCACACATTCACACATACAAACAGGATGGACAGATACATGTTAAATAGAGCAGCAAACACATGCCACCAGTGTAACAATTGATATGTTGGAAGCTAAAAAAAAATTGGGCACAGCTTAACCTCTAAGCTACTTTGACAAGGCCAAATTGTGATAGGTAGATGACTGGGTCTGAGCACCTAAGGTTTGTTGATGTGAGTGGGGAGAGAAGGCTTGCCCATCTGTTCAAATTCCAGAGAAGTACTACTGTATCACACAATACTAAAAAAAAATGAATGCTGACAATTAGGGTTGAAGAGGTTTTCTGGTAGTTTGAAGTTATTCCCCATGTGCTGGATAGGCTATAACTATCGGATCAGTGGAGGTCTTACCCCTGGGACCCCCACTGATCATGAGAATGGGAGCCCTGTACCCCACAGAGCCCCTCAAAAGAAATAGACTGGCAGATCGAGAATGCACACTGGCCCTTGCATTCATCTCTGCTAGAGATAGCAGAGAACAGGGCTTGACTATTTCTGGCAGGTCCCATGGAGGTGAACGAAATAGCCATGCAGACGCTCAGCCTGCCGATCCGTTCATTTTCAAATTGCCAGGAAATCACTTTAAAGGATCTGTGCTACCATCTGCCAGACCAGAGGAGACTTTCAAAGGTCTTGTGAAGTCCATATCTGATGGGTCCAAGATTCTGTGTCATAAGAATACCTAGTGTTATGGCTAATCAGTGTATATACATAATGTCTGAATCATCCCATTTATTGGCGTTGCTCCAGTAATACAGCTGAGAAGCTGCAGAGATTAAAATACACTGCTTCCCTGTCAGTTCCTAATTAATGTGGCTTTTTTTTTTATAGAAGCAGCTCTAGGAAATGTTCCTAGAATTGCTTCCTATTGAAAATTGCAATTTGTCTTCTCTTCTCTATTGAAAACCCAGTTTCAGCATCCTGAGGTTTAGAAAGTAGCTCATAGCTACACTGGTCACTAAAACAGTGTGTGAATGTGCAGAAGCAATCCATATCTGTTCATTGCTGTAAAATATGATGGTAGAAAATCACCAGAAAAATGTAAAGTGTAATGATGTGCCGCATCCCTGTGACCAACCTTTTCTATTTTTTCTTGAACTACATGTTTAATAACATCCTTAACCTTAACCAATTGATAAAACAAATGACACCTTAGCAGATGTTACAGCAGGAGTGGTTTTATTTCAGTTTTGCTGTACCTTTTTTTCCTCAGCTAACATTTTCTTCACATCAATCTCATAGTAAAGCCTATACTTTGGTTTGCAAGAGCAGAGTATAAAGGCACTGGGGCCATTAGGGACTGCCTGTGCCTGACCCTGCGGGCCTTTCTGTCAATCACAGCTTTCCCATCTCTTCTGCTTTTCACACCAGGCAGCTGTACCCATCGCTGTCAACCAGGTAACAACCAGCAAACAATAGAGGCTTGAATGCCTGGTCTAGACACTCTTTTAGCCACTTATTTGCTGCTCTTGGCAGCTGTTGAAGCATAAATAAGCAGTTTGTAATCAGAAAGCTGACATCATCGCAGCTCAGCTGAGGGTGAGAATTGTTCCTGTGCACTGAGCTGCTTTTTTATGACTTTTTTGTGTGACATTGGATTCTGGGCAGGGGGGGGGAACAGATCTGTGCCACGCTAAGCTGGTCTTTCTTTCAGTGTACAATAAGGGCTGGGATTGTCAAACTCCTGAAAGAACACAGAGAGGAAAATGTGCACATGTTCTTTCTTATGGATTTTAGGAAAGATAATCTAGAACCTACATAACGTGTCATAAAGCTGTGTCTGCTGAAAAAAAAAATGGCCATCTGTGGTATAACTCATGGGCTCCAAGTAGAAATCTAGCATCACATGTTCAAATCCCAAGAAAGCAGCTTCTGTGCAGGGCTGCCACCTCTCTAATACAGCATTATGCAGCCTCTTGCCTAGAACTCTGCCACTGGTCATTTAAAACGAGTGCACATAGCAAATTGATTCTGGTCACAATTAGGAGGGCAGCGCGGAGCTGTAATGAATTGTTTATTTATTTACTATGTCCTCTCATCTCGGGTTGGTGGGGGTGTAACAAATGGGTGTAGGATGTCAACCTAATTTGAGACTTGTATTTAGCTTTTATATTCCCCCAAGTCTTTATGCAAATTTTACAAGCATCTACGTTTTATATACCCAGATGCAAGTTGGAGGTCATGAATCTTTTGGATGTAAAGAGGAGTTAGAAAGAATACACATAATGTCAGGAGCTGGTTCGAAATATACATATAGTATACATATGTCACTAAGAAACTTTTACTCCACATGGTTTTTGTAGTGTAGGTAATTTAGAATAGGGAACTTAGATTGTGAGTCCCATTGGGGACAGCTTGATGCTAATGTCTGTAAAGCACTGTGGAATATAGTAGAACTATGTAAGTGAATAAAATAAATACATAAATAGTAAGGCTGTGTTCACATAATGTTTTTATTTTTTTTATTTTTGCTGGACTTTTCAGGATAGAAAAGCTCAGCATACTACACTTTTGCATCCTTTTAATTCCCAACGATTATGCTAAATGTGGGGAATAACGGGATGTGAATAGTCTCTTAGTTATATATCATAAAGCAAGATAGTTCTGCTCACCTGCTTGATACTCAGGGATACATGGAAGCATGGAGGAGACACACCACAACAATATATAGATGGAAGAGAAAACCAGCAACCATAAAAAATGAAGATGTTGATTGCTGCGTTCTAAAATCAGGAACAACAGGACAAACAAAGCTCCAACACGTTTTGGATCTAGATACCCTGATCCTTACTTATACCATGAGTAAGGCCTGGTATATCTAATTCTGAAGCGTGTAGGAACTTTGTTTTGGCTTTTTATGGATACCAAAATTCTCTATTGTCTTCACTTTGTTGTATGTAATATATGATGATCATCATTTTGACATTTTGCTATGAAATATTTAACAAGATCTTCAACACAGTTAAGGAAAAGTCTTTCTCAACACCTATTTTACTTCTCAGACGGATTCTCCAGCAATGCAGCAAACGCTTTGCAGGTGTTCTCTTCAAGTGCTATATCTTCTCTGAAAACAAGTGCCACCTCCTTTACATATCAGATTGAAGGCACTATTTACTGTAGTTCTATAGAGAATTAGAGGTAACACGTAAATATTTCCTACATCAAAGAATCATTCATAAAATATACAAATATAGACCTAAATGTTTTTGTACTTTGTGAGAACTACAGAAATTTGCATGCTTTTTTGTAGGAGTTGAAACTAGGACATTTTTGCCTGAACGATTTTTGTGCAGATTTAGAATGTGTTATTATGTAATATCAGCATGCACTGTGTGTGGTACTTTAGATCCGGGAGACTACTCCTAATTTTAGAAGAACAATTCTGGGAGTACTTCCAGAGGCATTTTTTTTTTTTTATAAAAAAGGGTCCCCCATAGTAGCATCCCCATGATCACCTGTGTGTGTGTAACATGTCTTATATTTCATATATGCATTGCACTACAGCTGCCCAAATGTGTACGTACTTAATGTAAACCAGAAATATCTAGTAATTAATTCTCTGGTTCTAAGTTGTGCATGCTGAATAAGGTCAAAACTAATAGCAATCCATCCAGGTGAGATGAAATAATGCCCATGTATTAATTGTGCACATTTCAATCTCAATGTTTGTATTTAAACCAAGGAAAATGAAGTGTAGCTAATACCGTGATCTTTAACTGTACAGAAATGTATGAGACCTTAACATACCTCTTTCATCTCGTTTTTAATCCATAGTAATAATTAAATGGAAAAGTATTGCTACTGCACCACACTGGTGTTCAGAAAACGGTTAAGGTTTTATGGTATGCAAGTGACCTAATTAGCATTTAGCATGACGTATAGAAGCTCCAATAATTGGCTTTAAATGATCTATCTATCTATCTATCTATCTATCTATCTATCTATCTATCTACTTCATCTATTTATTTAATCTCTCTATTAATCTACCCATTTATCTTGTATGTATTTGTCTATCAATCTATTTACTCTATCTATTTACTCTATCTATATATCTATCATTTCATATCTATTTACTCTATCATGTTAACATAGTTTGTAAGGCTGAAAAGAGACATCTGTCCATTCATTTCAGTCTATCTATCTATCTATCTATCTCATATCTAGCTATGTGTTTGTTTATCCATCTAATTTCTATTTATATTGCATTTATCTGTATATCCATCCATAGCACATTTATCTGTCTATCTACCCATTTCTCATTTATATTTAGTCTATCTATATGCTGTTAATTATCTATCTATCTATCTATCTATCTATCTATCTATCTATCCATTTCATATTTATATCCAATCTATCTATCTGTTATCTACCTATCTATCCTATGTCTATCCATTTCTATCTAGGTCTCACATCAATCATTTTTTATTTGAAATGGATGTGTATATGTATATATTAAACAGAGCACATCAAGCAGTAGTGTCAAATTGGACAGCCCTTCTTTGTGCCCCTGGTATCTACTGTGATATTGTAAAAATCTACAGTACAGAGAGGAGCATTTTATAATAAATACTTCTCAATAGCTTTGTGACATTATCTTACTGTACAGTAAGTGGCTTGTGATTTACAATACCAGAAAGCATTTCCAGAATGCATGTTTAACAAAATGACATAGCAGATAATTGAAATTTATTTGCAATTTTCAAAGTACAATAAACACAATTCTCTTTTCCTTTCATTAATAACCACACGACTAATGCATAACAATCCCTCTGCAGCTTTTACAAGCAAACTTGAGCTGCTGTGTTGTAATAGCTGAAAAAGTTAATGTAGCTTGAACAAGGTTCCTAATTGTCCCTGTCTCTGTCATATTTGTCTACTTGAGTGGTCCTAAATACCACAGCGATTAATTACTACAGAGCAGGTATTACAAGATGTTATCATACTTCCCTGGCTGTCTTGGTGAATGAAGAGAAGCAGGAGATTGTTACAATGTTTCATCTTTTGCACTTCCTGTAAGGCAGTTTAACCAGAAGATTTAATGTGTCAAAGTTAACTGCGTTCCCTAGTAGATATTCACATTCTAATTAAAGATTAAGGAACACAATACATTACACTGTGATTTGTCATACTTGGCTTGTTAAGTAGAAAGCCTAGTGGGATTCCCTGACATTTTAGAAACTGTTATTTTTGCTTTTTTTTCTGCATATGTATATAACCTATAACAATGACAAAGTTTAGTAATAAAAATTGTGTATATATGTATATATATATATATATATATATATATATATATATATAATGTAAACTACTATAGGACCATACTGATAATATCCTTATAGTCACTGATATATCCAGTGCTTTGTGGATGGATGATATTCTCATAGAATAAATGTTGGAGAAAGTGGTCAGGTCATATGGAATAGGTGAACCATCACTTACTTTGGGGTTGATCTGGCATTGGAATATTAGGTTTCTCCATTTTTTTCTGTGCGGATTTTCACGTGGAAACACTGCAGCATAATACAGTACTAGCAAAGTGTATAAGATTAGACAAATCTCATGTACACTTTGCATAATTTTTAAGTGTGGAAATTGATCTGTTGTGTAGATTTTGAAGTCTGTAGCATGTTTTCAATGTAAAAGTGATCTGTGTAAAATCCACATCAAATCCACACCAAAACCATATAAAAACTGCACAAAAAACCTACCCAAAACATGATAAATAGAGCATTTTTCTGTGTGGTTTTGGGGCAGATCACTGGTGGATTGTCTGTACAGAAATCTGCAACATTTGCAGGCACCCTTACTGCTTAAGATTGATTCAAAACAGTTCTACTTTGTGTTAATCTGAAGTTAAAAAAAGCTCCAATGACTGCAACATTGCACAGCCAGAAATGTGTTTAATAAATGATATACAACTCTTAAAGGCCAGTTCACAAGGAATTTCCGCCTCAAAATTAGTCCCAAAAAAAACCTCAAAACAATGGAAGTTGTACTTACAGCATGCCTTATCTTGGGGCAGAATTTCTGTTGAATCTCCCTTTGAAATTAATGGAAGGCATAAAACAAAATGCTCTGCGTATGTCCACGTATTTTTCACCTGTTTTCTGTGCGATTTTGGCACGGAATCACTTAGAAACCAATTATATTTTTGTGTTGAAGTAAATACACATTGATTTAAAAAAAAGTTTTAAAAACTATATCATAATTCACATTGAAAAAACAAAATGAAATTTGTATGCAAACTTTCAGAATTCATCATATGAGCATACCCTAAGGCCCCATTCACACGACCGTATATTTGCGGATCCACATTACTGCGGACCCGCAAATATATGGGGGCCGCCCGGCGTGTGTTCCGCAGCGCTCGGAACACACGCCGTGCGGCCCCATTGAAAATGGCTATACTTGTCTGTGCGCATGGACAAGTATAGGACATGCTTCAAAAGAGCCGCGGCACGGAGATAGCTCCGTGCCGCAGCTCCCGGCCCCATAGAGGCGAATGAGGCCGCATCTATTCCCGCAATTTTGCGGATAGATATGGCCCCATTCATATGGTCGTGTGAATGGGGCCTAAGGGTTACAAGTTACTTGTGCTATCTAACATGCCTAAAATGTGTATTTTTTCTTAAAGACTGAGCAAATACGTGCCCTGATTTCTCACTGTGAACCAAAATTGACTTATGAATTTTTATCACAAAAACAAGTTATTTGAAAATGTTATATGAAAAATTGCACAGTCAGATGAAAGATATACAGTAAGCAGGCATCTGCACAAAAAATAATCTCCTCTGGGTTCTACCAAGGGCTTTTTACTAATACAATATTTCCTTATGTGATATATTAACAACATTTATTAGAAGATTAGGAACCCTGTTTAATAACTATTAGTAAAAAAGATTTTCAAGTTACTATCTCTAAAAACAAAATTTTTGTGGATATTTCCCAGCCAAGCCAATGTCTGGGCCCACAGTACTGCACTCACAGAAGCTAAAACTGAACAAAAATAGAAAAACAAATCAATTTAAAGTCTGGATAAAATGAAATATAGTAAAAATGGATCACTGTGGAGCTCTATGCTGAAAATGCCCCTGCACTGTAAAGACATTTTAAATGTTACATTGGAGGGTCACCTGCTTGCAATGAATTGAATTGAACCTTTGCGTTACACAATGTTAACCTAATGAGTCCCGTTATTTGCACAAGTAGTGTAAACCAAAGTTCTGGAGTTGACTGAGTCAATAATGTAACCTGCCAGAAGACAAATATTTAATGCAACTTTTAGAACAGAGTTGTTTTTCATTAGTGTCATTATTTAAAGGGATGTTCCAGAAGGATAAAATTGTTTACAATTGGGGCAGAATGGATTAAAATAATAAGCATTATTCACGTTCACTAATTCCCCACCACTGTTGTTACAATATTTACCTGGTCGTCACTGGCCTCTATTTCCCTGACCGGGCTCAACGCGCAAGCATTTCTTGTGTGTTCAGCCTAGACCAGGAAATGAAGAATACTGGGAATCTGGTTAGTGTTGGAACGGCAGCAGTTGGAATGATGGTGAGGGTGAATAATGCTCCTATTTGAAAAAAATTATATTATCCCTTAGACTGTTCCTTTCTTGGATTGAAAGTAGATGCGAGTGGCCTTAAGTCTGTGTTTACTTTGTCTTTGCATATTTAAAAAAGTTTGAAGTGAACCCATTTGTAGCATCACTGTGAAGATACCGATACTTTAAGTATGTGCTATGTACTCTGTTTTACCATGGATGTACTTGTGTCTAATAAGTGATACCCTAAAGCACTGTTCAGGGGCAAAAAGAAGCTTTAATAATGAATTGAAAAGCCCTGTGGGAAGGCTATCAGTCACTGGCATATGTGTCCTGCTCTTCTCAGGCCACTGACCATTTAGTAGTACAAGTCCAGGCTCTGTTCCACTATGAGATTTGCTATTTCAAAGAGATCTGCACTGACTGGTTTATTTTCATGTTGTTTATATAGCGCCAACCTGTTTTGAAGCGCTGTACAAAGATGTTCAGGACTCACAATCTAATCTTCTGACAAATTAGATAGTTGTGTCTGAAGTCAATAAACGTAGCATATTTCTATAATATAGGGAGTACATAGTAGATACTCCATTCAGATGTTGTCCTTATAGGTGTCCTTTAAACACCTTGCACCTTTTTCAAAAATAAAAGTATAAAGGACACGATTCTTCTATTAAAGAGGACCTGTCTCCATGAAAATGCAGCAGCATGTTATAGAGCAGGAGGAGCTGAGCACATTTATATATAGTTTTAGGGGAAAAGATTCAGTAAAATCTATTATACCGTTTATACCGTATATGCTCCTTTTATGCTTAGGAGTCATATGGGTAGCATCAAAAAATGATTGACTTCTAATGCTAAAATAAGCTCCAGCTGACCTATACCTCTTTTGTCCCAGACGTGCACGGTCATAGCCCAATTCCTGACCTTGTGTAATCCACAAAGTAAAAACCAGCACCGTTCTTAAAAGCTGTGACGATCCTTAATTGTTGAGTACAGTAAGCACATACAAATAATCACTGCACTCTGACCATAAATGCATTTCAGACAAATATATGTTCTTAATCATTACTGTAATGATTAAGGCCATACAAATAATCAAGACACCCTGACTGTAAATGCGTTTTGGACAAATTACATGTCCTTAATCATTACAATAATGATTAAGGACATGTAGTTTGTCCAAAACGCATCTACAGTTGGGGTGCCGTGATTATTTGTATGTGCTTGCTGTACTCCGCAATAAAGGATCATCACAACTTTTAAGAACTGTGCTGGTTTTTACTTTGTGATTAATCTCTAACTCTGCATCACTAAGCATACAGTGAAGGTTGTCATTCATTGAGTAGGACCGCCCACATGACTCCTAAGCATAAAAAGGTTCAAATGAATAAATCACAAATTTTACTGAATCATTTCCCATAGAAAAATATATATCAATGTTCTCAGCTCCTCCTGCTCTATAACATGCTGTCTGTATACTGAACTATATTTTCATGGTGACAAGTTCTCTTTAAAGGTTTTGATGTGAAACACAACTAAAAAAAGACCCTCAAATTTGTAAGTAATTTGTTGTGTGATGAAGTTCATTTGTCGTCTCCCATGTAGAGGGCTTCTCTGCAGATGCACTCTTTTCACCTACTTCTTCTATTTGAATCTTTCATCCTAAAAAAATAAATTTAGGTTTTGCATTTTTGCCTTTGAATTATGCTGAACAAGTTTAATCCCCAACCAGTCCATATTTCACTTCACTTACATTTTATGCTCTGTAAAAATTATGTATTTGCACAAAATGTTCATAAAGCTGACAACAGCTGTCATAATATAGAATCACACATTTCCAAGTTTATACATGACCATCTATAATGTAATAAAACTATGGTGTCATTTCAACTGTATCTAACTGTTCTCAATAGAAGCCATTAGGAAAGCCATTGCTAGAAAAGTATCCTTACACTATGCCAGTCAGAGGGCGCCCTGATGCTTAAATCCTCAGCAATGAAGTGGAATCTGACAGGAAATGTTCAAAACCAATATACTGTAGTGCCACCATTACACATTTCCCATTTGAAATCCACTATTTTAGTTAATCTCTGTTCTGGTTAAATTATGATTGGTCAATCCACCCTCTATTAATGAGGGTGATAATTGAAATAATTGATAGGGTACATGAAAATATTTTTTTTTCTCATGTCTTTAATGTAAAGGCATCTAAAACAGTTGGTCACTTTAGGAAAATGTTAAGAAATGGTCTAGAAACATGATTTTAATGAACATCAGTTCTTCATTTATTTATGCTATGCATTTATATAGCGCTACTATATTCTGCAGCGCTTTACAGACATTAGCATCAAACTGTCCCCAGTGGGGCTCACAATCTAAATTCCCTATCAGTATATCTTTGGAGTGTGGGAGGAAACCAGAGTATGCAGGAAACCAACACAAACACAGGGAGAACATACAAACTACATGCAGATGTCCTTGGTCTGATTCAAACCTAGGACCCCAGTGCTGACAGGCACCAGTGCTAACAACTGAGCCACCGTGCTGCCCATTCCTTTGTATTTGTTGAGAAGCCACACCCCTTGTTATGAGAGCACTATCTTCTGACTGCTCGCTACCCCAGTCCATAATATGGTCATAGATGGAGATTCATGTGACCAAGCACCTCAATCTTCATGGATGCAGAGTGATGTAACTGACCAAATGTTTCTTCTTCTGTGGTCATATTATGGACAGGATTGGCATATGGTTTGAAGATACCACTGTCATATCATAGGGAGCTTGGCTTTTCAGTGAACAAAAACAGTCAAGGATTAATGGTAACCCCATATCAGTAATTTACGTAGTAGTATTTTATTAAAATCATGTTTCCAGTGTGTTTTCCTAAAGAAGCCAACCCCTTTAAGACTATAACTAGAGATGAGCGAAATTTGTTTCCGCTTCGTTTAGTGGTAAAAGCAGAATTGCGTTATGGATTCCATTACCACAGACCATAATGCAATTCTATGACGGAATGCATAATGGAATGCCTTTAGAGGTTCACATCTGACTAAGGCCTTATTCATACGACAGTGTTTTGGTCAGTGATTTCCATCAGTGATTTTGAACCAAAACCAGGTGAGGGTCTAAACACAGAACAGGTGCAGATCTTTCCCTCATACCTTATCTCTGTGCAGTCTCCTAGCCTGGTTTTGGCTCACAATTACTGATGGAAATCACTGACCAAAACACTGACGTGTGAATAAGGCCTAAGGCTACATGCACAAATGGACATATGATGAACATGATGGACATATGATTTTTTTAATGGCCATCACAAGTCTATTTTAAGACCAATGGTAGTCTATGGGGTTATTCACATGGCAGTTTTTTGAAAAACAGACATAAAAAAATAGAATATGTTCTATCTTTTTCACTGACAGACTGCCTCTATACAATTGAGTGGGTGCGTGCATGTACCCTAAGGCCCCTTTCAGACGAGCAAGTTCCATGCATCGGACTTGCAGCCTGAGTATGAGGCAGCTCCCGTCATGACCTCTCTGCACTGACTGGGTAGCATAGCCTTATATTGAGCTATGATGCTATGTAACCCATACAGTTCTGGAATATATTGGATAGTGATAGCATTATATTAGTGTTATCCATTACATTCAACATCTCTAATTGTTAGTTAGCATCATAAATCAATATAATGCTATGCCACCCCATCAATGCTGGGAGGTCAGAACAGGAGCTGCAGCATACTCACAATGTGAGTCCGATGCACAGAACTCTCTCATCTGAAAGGGGAATATTGGTAAGATCTGCATGGAGTTTTTATGTTTACATGGGTTTTCTCCTATAGACCAAAGACTCACTAATAAGGAATCTAGATGGTGAGTTCCACGAAGGACAGTGAGTAATGACAATGTCTGTAAATCGCTGTGGAATATGTCAGTGCTATATAAGAAAGAGAAATGTAACAATTGTAAACTATATTTTTCTTCTTCTAATTATTATTATTATTATTATTACTTATGCAGAACCACCACGGATCCAAACTGTTTTATATGGCATAATGTTGATTAGAGATGAGCGAATCATTCAAAAAATTATTCTTTTCCTAAAATTCGTATATTCGACGAATAGATTCGTTATATTTGCGTACAAAATCTACGTTATTATGTGCTATTAGCGAACATTCGCTCACTAATAACGAACGTTCATTTACAAAATGTACGCAACTTCTTAGAAGACGTACGCATGAGCGTACAAATAGCTTACGAATCTCAGCGTACTATTGTCTAAGCGATTACGTAAAATGCAGGCACGTATGAGGAGAGGCCGCAGCGTGCACTCCTCAGAGGCAGAGCGAATATTCGAGACATATATATGGTAAAGTGCAAATACATTATTATAGGTATACGTTTAAAGGGGTTGTCCCATGAAAAATATTCTACAGTTTTCAAACCAGCACCTGGATCTAAATACTTTTGTAATTGCATGTCATTCAAAATTTTGTATCGCTACTGAGTTATTCAATAAAATGTATCTGTATAGGACCACTTAATTTCTTATTTCTTTGACCTACTCACTGAGCAGGCCACACATGCTCAGTTTAAACTTTTAACTGCCTCCTGAGCTGTGATGGGGAGAGCATGGACACGCCTCCTGCTGTGATAGGTAGAGCTGAGGCACACCCCCTTAGCTCCAACAGAAAAGACACTCCCCGTTAGCTGTCGGCTGACATAAATCTAGCAGAGCAATGAATGTGGAGATCTCTGGATCCATGTGAGGTACAGGGCTGGTTCTAGCTTTGTTAGAAAGAGGTTGTCATGTCCTATATGATGTCTGATATTCATTTTTTACATTATTCGTGGGATAACCCCTTTAAGTATCTTTTCTCCTGACGCTTGTCATAGAACTGGAGCAGAGTCCCAAACTCAGTCGCAATTTGTAATCCACATAGGTAAAATTGTAATCCAAATGGGTAAAAAAAAAGCAGCCTTAAAAAGTTCCTTAAAAACCCTCTTTCAAGGGGCTCCCCAAATAACCTGAAAAGGGGGAAAAAGGGATGAGGCGCATGAATGCGCAACTTAATTTCCTGAGTTGCCTCATCATCCTCCCGCGCTGGAGAAAGGGGCGGAACTACCAGGGAGGAGTCTGCATCGCTGAATTGAATTCGTACACAACAGCGTATAGAGTAACTACCAGGGAAAAGTCTGCATCGCTGAATTGAATTCGTATGCGACAGCGTATAGAGTAACTAATTTATACATACAATAGCGTATAATTTATAGGACACACTACGTAGCGAATGCGTACAAAGCGAAGCGAATCACCTAATATTCGGATTTGCTTCGCAGCTGA
The DNA here is from genome assembly GCA_900303285.1 of Rhinella marina. Taxonomy (NCBI): domain Eukaryota; kingdom Metazoa; phylum Chordata; class Amphibia; order Anura; family Bufonidae; genus Rhinella; species Rhinella marina. The sequence goes on from ONZH01031243.1 coordinate 20,213, forward strand.
AAAATCCCAAGATTCGATACGAAGCGGCGAATAGATTTGCTCATCTCTAATGTTGATGAAACACATTGCAACAATTGCAAGATACAATGTGGACAGACAAATGGAACAGCTGAAGTCAAGATACATTTGGATGAATCCCTGCATTACAAAGTTATAGTCTACAAGGAATAGATACAAAAGAACTGGAAAGGGAATAAGCAGTCAGGTGGAGGCACTGTTGTAACACTGATTCAGAAAGTTTTTAGACTAGATTTAGGCTTGTTGGAAGAGGTAAGTTTTCAGTAACTGAAAGGTTGTATTGTTGACGTGTGATTTTCACTATTTTAGTAAAAGCAAACGTCTCATATATAGGATAAATTGTCAATAGTGTTAAGTTGTCTATCTACTATGGGTTGCATGATGAATATTACAGATCTGTTGTATAATGAATCCTAATTGGTCTTGATGGATTCCATTGACATATAATGGATCAGTTAGGTTCCTTTTTTTAGATGAAGAATTAACAGAGTAGATTGCCCTATTCTGTCAGAGAGAATGAATGCTTAGTATGATGGTGCACTACAGAGTGAGACTCCCATAATACTGGGTCAGCACTTTATAGAAGTTTAGAAAAAAAATAATGATGAATGCTAAGCTAATTGAGCTCAACTACTGTGCACAATATATGTGATCAGATTTAAAATGATGACGCTATGTAGAAGGAAGGAAGAGATGAAGGCAAGCAGCACCATGTTCTTGTCTATAACTACAGAGCTGCCTGCACTGAGGTCGTTTAAGCAGCTTGTCATCATAGTTGCATGCATAGGATGCGATTGTTGGTTAAAGCCATGTTAAACCATGCCCTTCTCATGCTCTTGCATATCCAGTTTGCAACAGTACTCTGCTTTTAGTGGCTTTTGGTGGGTGCCCATCTTATGTCCCCTTCCCACCATCAGGACCAAGAAATCCAAAGAACCCAATATGAGGTCTTATTCACACATCAGTATTTTAGTCAATGATTTCCATAAGTTATTTTGATCCAAAACCAGGTGCGGCTCTAAAACAGAAAAGGGGCAGATCTTTCCCTTATACCTTATGTCTGTGGAAGCTCAAATCCTGGTTTTGGCTCACAATCACTGAAGGAAATCACTGACCAAAAACACTGTCATGTTAATAAGGCCTGAGACCGCACACAAAATTGCAATTTGAATGTGTTTATTGGTCTAGTCGAACAGTGCATCATACTGTATGTTACTTTTCAGGCCATGAAATTAGGAAGGCCTCTTTCATGCTCTGTGAAGTGCAAATCTGACTCCTCCTGGTAATAGTTTTATCAGTGATCATACTGGAACTATGAGCAGTAGTTTTCATCTCACAGTTAACCATTATTCTTTAGAGTCCCTTTAAGGCCTCATGCACACAGCCGTTGCCGTGAATGGGTCCACAATCCAGGAGATATGGAGTGCTTCCGTGGTGTTTCTGTCAAAAAATAGAACATGTTGTATTTTTTTACGGTGCGGACAGACGGATGCAGATTGCGGACCCCATTCAAGTGAATGGGTCTGCGATGCGCATGCGGCAGCCCCACGGTCGGTGCCTGCGCATAGCGGACCGCAATTTGTGGTCTCGCAGCACGGTCACGGCCGTCACACGTTCCTGTGCATAAGGCCAAAATGTCATAATAAATCATTTAATACAGCCACTGCTTATTTATATGTAATATTCCCGTATGGGTACACATACATAATTTGACTCTATATTTTCAGAGCTTATAGAAATTACTGCTAAATTACTAAATTTGTTGATTCAGCAATGTTTTTTCCAACATCAGGGACCTAGTGTGACCTTATAATAAAATCCCTTTATACTGTGCATATGTCATTTATAAAACACCCTTAGTATAAAGGAAACTCTACTGTTGTTTTTGGGATTGATGTAAGCCAGGCTAAAAGATACAAAAATAAGATAAAAGATGTTTTTCCAAGATGCCGCTGTGTGACAGTGCAGCGCCCAAGTGGTTTCTTTTCTTGAACCTTTAAATGTTAATTCAGGACAGCATTTATACCCGTCGCTTTTGCAAACTGACCTGCAGCTGTTCATTATCATTTGCCTTACCATTCTGCACATCAGAGTCCTAAAAAGAACGTATGATTATATCGAGCACTGAGTCATATTTATGCTTTTTCTGTTTTTAAATGATTTATGCAACATTTGATTTCAAGTGGCCTAGCACTTCACAAAGAAGCACGCTTAACATTAAAGTGTTTTTTTCCTGCTTTACAATATCAACTTTGAAACTGCAGCAATTCTTCTCATTTTCTTCTTTTTCATGCTGTGTTCACGGTAATGAACTCTGGAAATGCTCTTTGATAATCACATGTCTTGAGTTTTTTTTTTGGGGGGGGGGAAAGTAGTGTAAAGATGATTTCTATTTATATAATATGTGCCCAACATAATCAAAGTTGCACAACACATGATATCCATGTTCATGTCTTTACCCTGAAATGAATTAAAGTGCACTGCTGCATCACTGATCAATTCAAAGACATGAATACGTTAGGTCTTAATGTCATTTGTATTTAAAGTGACAGTACAAACATTATTCTAGAAATCTGCTGATTATATGACATCATAGACATCATGTATAGCATAAAAACATTCTAAAAACCTAGCAACAAAAGACTATTAAAAACATAAAATAAAAATATTTTCAAAACATCTTTAATCCATTTGATCTATTTGTTCTTTATATTATATATAAAAAAAAACCTCCAGGCTTTTAATTCTACAATCCTTAATGGCAATCAAACATCTGCATGTATACTGGATCTCTGTTATACCTGTTATTTTTATTATTATTATATACTTTTACTCTATTAGAATATTTTTAACAATCTAGGACATATTACATAGCCAAAAAGTAATCTCTTGTAACTTAAATTAGTTATGGAAATGTATAGTAATTATATACCTAATTAAACATGCTGTTGGCCTTAATACTAAGTTCCTATAATACATATCTGCAGTATTTTAATTCCTTTTACTCAATGAAAATCATCAGCTTTAACTTTTGATTCCCTATATTTTTTTTAATCTAATGAATCTATGAACATTTGAAAAGTTCTCTGTCTGTTTTTGGTTCCCTTGGTCACATATACACGCTACTATTTTCTGAACAGAGTTTGTATGTATAGGTCTTTTTTTTGTCACTGCCATTTTATATGCAAAGCATGCATCAGCCACAACGAGGCTATCTACAAGAGCAGTCATTTCGAAACCTGATCTGGGAGAAAGTGCAGACTAAATAAAATTTCATTTTGACTTGGCCTCCCGCTGAGAATGGGACTGCTTTGTTTCAGCCAACAGAAGCAGCAAGCCAGAAAGGTATGTCCTGTTTTGCATGGCCGATGTGTGACTTGAGGATTCACAATCATAGTGCTCATGCTTTCATACTCGGCATCAGACACACATCCTGCTCTTTCTCTCAGTCTTTTTCTTTGCTCTCTCTCCCTCTGTCATAGCTGATAGTCTACCTGCAGGGCAGAGCTGTGACTGACTATACTGCAATTATTTGCTTTGGCATGTGTCTACGTATGGTGTGGGATTCTGTTTTGCACAAATTATTTACACATAGTATACATCCAGATTATTCACACTTGTCTCTTTATGCCGGATACATGATAGCAAGCCTTTGCCTTACCAATTCTAATAAAATGTTTGCATTTTAATTTAATATTTTTTTTATTTATTTAGTTTACAATTGAGTACCATATACCATCAGTATTATGCATATTGGATGTTACTGTATGTTTATTGCAAATAATTCAGCTATTTAATATACAGTAATACATTTGAACATTGAGTGCTATTCCATTTGTCAAATTAATTGAAATGTGTTAATGCAGCTTTGCATTTACCTTGATATAGAATCTTAGTATAGTGATACATAGCAATACAGTAAAATGTGCATAATATAATTTACATAATGAAGAAGACCCTAGCCTTCTAAACACATGTACTGAATGTTCATAGCAGAAGAATATATAATCCCTATTCCTTTTCTTTCTATCCCGGAAAGACTGCAAGTGAAACTGTCTGCATGAAATTATGTTCTGATAATCCTAAAGAGACTGGTATAAAAGCAAACAAGACAAATTAAATGTGCAGCGCTTTGTGTATATACACATTGCACCCTTAAAATTGTAGACTGCCAACTTGATGAAAGAATGTAAGCATTTTCTCATGGATCTGAATAGATATGGGCTTAGTTGCTAAATAACCTGAAATCTAATATGCACTGTAATAAACAGAAGAAAAATAAAGTGTATATAGCCCTGTTCATTCACCACTAAAGCAGATTTGATAGAGTTATACACATATACCTACATAAAAGACACTTTTTGGAACACACATAATGACTGATAATGAATATGTCCCAATGGTACTTGAATAATGCTAATCTACTATTGCATAGGGATATGGTGATGCATTTACCAATATAAAGTATACTGTATGTCCAGCTGAGTAACCTAACTTATGTAATACTCAATATTATTGTACTGCCTGTATCACACTAATGAATTAGGAATGGGGACAATTTTTAGTATTATTCTATTAGAAGTGGATATTTTGAGTGCATATTAATAGCCTGTAAAATTCTCATTTGCATTGCCATATGTGACTAGTACAAATAATATTCATATGGTTGATATTGCATATGCAGCACAATATTATATTTATTGGGAAAACTAGCCAGATAGGTCCAATGACTAATATATTGGGTTGTATACTGTATTAAGAATTCCAGATCAAACTTATTGCACTAGATGTTACACATGCTCTGTCTGTCTTACGACCCAAGGCCCCCATCTCTGTGTATTTATATACAATAGATAATATGCATGCATCAGGATAGGTGGATGCACAAAATATTGTGTGTTTATAGATATTATATACATGTGAGCTTTTTTTCACACTGTGCTCCATATTCTGAAAACAAAGTAGAAAATTTAACAATTTAGAAGGATAATTTCTGTAGCCAGTGAAGATTCGCTCTTAACCATGTACTTATCCATTCCATAGTCTAAAGGCCTGACATTTTAATTGCTAATCAGTTACAAGTTGACTAATTTCTACACACAGGTTAGAAGTCATTCAGCCCTAGTGGGCAGTTATGGACACCTATCAACGAATCCAAATGCAAGATATTTGCAGTAGGTTTTACCATGGATAGGAGGCCAGATTTCGTATTAAGTGGGGTTTTATCATTGTACCTACAACTCTGGGCAAACCTTTTTAAAGGCAACAGTTAGCCTCCATTCACACCACATTATGGGGCTACAGTATATTTGAGGTATCCGCAATTTGGTGGTGTATAGGCAGAATGTGAACCCTTGTTGTATTCTCTTGTATACCATTGTTATGCAATGATTATGACTGATGTCCCAAATAAACATATACATATACTAATAGTCATAATAAAAGCATGAAATTAAAGATAAAATACCTTTCCAAAGCATTTTGTAAACCTTAGCAAATGGTCATTACAGTCCTTCACCAAGGAGGTATGGTACCTCTACACCTTCATTGAGATCTGATAATGAGGGTCAATGTCAAAAAGTGAATGGCAGGAAAGAAAATTCAAGTTTTGGTTAGAAAATGAGGCAAACATTGGATATTAATAGGTTAGTTGTGTAAAATACATAATTAAACTGCTACTTTGATGGGTTATCAGTTACTTACCATAATGACCATTTTATGTTTTTAATCAGAAGTTGATGGGATTTCTAATTTGCATGAACATTTTATTAGCTTCAACACAGATCCATTCTTAGACTGAACTGTGTAGAGATAGAGAACTAGGAGTAATAGCTCTGCCACCACCTCATAGGGAAGTCACAGCACTGAGTTAATGACATAACATGGCAAGAACAGCAAGCTCATTTTAAAGCCAGCCCATAATGTACGCCATTACTGATACCTTTCTGCTTGCCAAAAAGAATAAGGGAAGAATGCACACAAGGCCTTCACACATTCAGAGGAGCATTAATTCATCAGGTTCAAACATGGCATACTTACCATATACAGCATATTCTGATGTTTATAGCAAAACTGCAGTAAAAACTGAAACATTACCCAGTGCTTGCATGTATTCTGCACATTGTGGAAACTTTGTTCTCCCTGTAGTCGTCACTGTTACAATATGGTCTATACATAGTGGCAACTAGTGGCTATTATCTCTATAGCACACTAGAACATGTGTCTATATATAGTGTACACTGGTGGCAGGTGAACATTATTGCATTTCAAGTATGGTACAGTAAGCTCCATCCAGGATCAAAAAGATTTAACACACGTCTATTAGAAAGTAATCCTTATGTGACCTAACTAAAATGTAAAAAAAAAGTGTTTTATTAATGTACAATTTTTAAGCCTGATTATTACTGGTAACCAACAAGGGGTCAAAGTAGAAGTCATTTATTTTTAGTAATAAGCTGGAAATCATCAGATAAGTGTAGACATGTTATCAGTAAAGTAGGACATTTTTAATTATTTTTGCATTTATCTTTATTGCATTGGACCACTTAGGGCCCTAACGGCGGAATTTGCTGGTGGAATTTTGGAGTGGACACTGACAAAATTGCTTTCAAAGGGAGACAGAGCCACAGTTCATGGGCCAGTATTTTGAAGTCGCGACTGCACCAAGACGGGACTTGTGCTGATAGCCTCTGCTCGGAGCCATAGCAGGTGCCCTCTCGCAGTTTAACTCCAGTCAGCGAAGCTAAACCATGAGCAGCTCCATGACATCTAATGTGAACAACCATGGCAGAATCCATGGTATATGCAGCAGATTTTGACATCTATCTAAGCCAAGCTTGAGAATATTCCCAGTAAGAGGACTGAAAAGTTGCTGTTTGGGTGAATAAAGGACTCACATTTTTTCAACAACTGGAAGTGCTACGGTTTACTTTTTCTATCTCTCCAACTAGCTATCTGCCAAATGACAAAAATCTATATGTCATTTACCCTCATTCCTATCTATCTGACTGCACATACAGTAGTGAACAGACCTGGCTCCATGCATTCTTTCCTTTTCAGATTTGCCTTGGGGGTGTTTTGTTTAGTACTGGGATTACTTTGGCACTTACTGGCCATTTGGCAGAGTGAATTATTTCAGCATATTAGGTTTCCCAAGTGTGTTATATTTTCAATTCAAATCCAAAATACAATAAAGATAGATTACAGTTATAAAACAAAGCTAAACAAAACATAGAACATGAAAAGGACACTACACTTGAAATGTTTATTAGTGCCTATGGACAGTAGATTTATCTGAATCTTCAGAAATCAGTATGATAGGATTTGTAAGTACATAAAAGAGATATAAGACTTCATCAGAGTTTTATGATATTTTATAGTATAAGGTGTACTCTTTTCAAATTCATCTTGGATATTACAGTGGGGAACTGCTATTTTTTACCACATGTTTCCTTAAAGGGAATTTATTATAAAAAAATGGCCTATTGTTTTAATCATGTTTTTATTGTTTAACATATTTTTAAAGATTTCTGTCGATGTTACTTTTAATTTACCATGTCGATATCAATATTTAAACAAAAAACAAAAATCCTGCAGTTTTAGCCCTGGCCACTAAGCCTAATAATAGGCACCTTCTTGGTCTGTACAGATCATTTTTCTGCAGTTATCTGCGTATGTAACATTCTAATCCTGCCTATAGTGATATCACCCCTGTATATAGATAAGACGCAATCCACCAATAGATGATTGTCAAAGCTTATCTATTCTTTCATTTTACAATGACCTCTGCACAGGTCACAGAGCATACCTAGAAAACTGTCCCATAGGAGTCAATGATGTCCTCTCCTGTCCCTTGTATACACGGCCCATTTGGCTGCCATAAAGCAATTCTTTAAAGGGGTTATCTCAACTCAGCAGTTCAGGGCTGCTGCTGTTCCCCAGCCGTGAACTAACTGCTGTCTGGAGGCGGAAACTTCACTTTGATTGATGACACAGGCAAACCTATGTTTGCACGTTCCCACTGCTGCTAGTCCCAAGTGCACACTGTTATCTCTATATTTGCATAGAGATAACAGTGCTCCCGAGGGACCCCTGATAATGGCAGCCCTGATCCTACTGCCTTGCTGAGTAATAAACTTCCAGGGCTAAAGAGCCAGCCCTGCAAATTTATTACTTGTCGTCAGCGAGTGCTGGACCTCGGTGAGCTACTTACAGCTGCGGGGGAAGTAGCTGTGTAGAAAAGCTCAGGGCTACTGCGCATGCCCAGAAGCAGTTCTACACAGACTATCAGCGTTGACGTGAGGTGGCCGGGACGGGGGCTGGTGTGTCTGACTGCCTATGCGCGATCCCGGCCACCACAGAGGACGGAGGCATGTCTGGTGGTGCGCAAGCGCGGCCACCGCAGTTAGATTGCAGCGGTGGCCGTAACCCCTAACAACGAGCAATCAATAATAATAATGAAGAATTTAGCCAAAAGGAGGAAGTTTGGCTAAAGGACCTATATGAGGAAGTGGCATCTATTGACAAGCTGGACACTCTGGGAGCCATTTTGTAAGGTGAGACAACTCCTTTAAATGCTTTCTAAATGCTGTTAAAAAAGCTCAAGCAAAGATGGCAGCCCCATAATCATGTTCAGAAAATAAAAAAACAACTAGAAAAAGAGATATGTTGGTTTTAACTGGCAGAAAAAATGGTGATAAATTCACACTTCGTTTTTTATAAGATGGTGGCTGCACGTTTGCCTCAGTATATAAGGCAGGTGTAATATATTACCGTATGCAGCACGTTCTACTGAACCCAGATTCAGAGTTAATCCGTTATGTTAGCGAACTGTTATGTTGCATTAATACATGCTGAACCTTTAATAACTGCTGCTGCAGGTGTAATATATTGCAGTGTGCATCACCAACATTCAGTTTGTCTATTAATTTAATGATACAGTTAAATATTTCACCCTGTACAAGTGTGCAGTGGACCCAAATTAATCATTGCTAACATGATCTGCTAGCCAAAAAAAAAAATCCCGCGTCCATATTGCAATCCCCGATCCCTATGACAAACGGCATTGACCAGGTTACCTGCACCTGTCCATGAAAGCCAGACACACAGCGATCTCTTCAGTATAGCACGCATGCAACCCTGGACATCTAAGGGCAACACAGACCTGTTGCTGAACGCCACTTGTCCTTTGAAGATGTTGACAGTGGACCACCTGAGGTCAAATAACTGCTTAGCATGGAGGAGTCTTGTTGGTTATCGGAATAAACCAAACACATCACGGCACAAACTCGACCGAAATTCATAATAGCTAATACATTCATTTAGAGAAAAAAATGTTTATGGTGGGAACTACATCAGTATTAACAGCAAAATCACTCCACCAACTGGACCCAAATTCCTAGCTAAAACATTGTTAGAGAAAATTTTATTCTGCATTGCTCTGACAACCACGACAAAGTTTAAACAAATTCTATGTCGTGCAGTGCAACAAAATTTTAACCAATGTGGATCCCTCATATGGTCTGGGATTCCTCCTTACTATCAACCTAATGGTATTTTGCTTTCAAAAGGTATTAGGG